>WWET01004480.1:0-32521 GCA_011038615.1 Limnodynastes dumerilii | reverse complement strand
ACAACGTTATTTACTTATATTCCAGCGGTCTACCCATACATATACCCCTTTTTCTCCCCCTAATAACAGCTATTAGGGGGAGAAAAAGGGGGTTTTATGGGGAGATTGCTGGAAGAGAATTCTAAACGCCAGTCTGAGATGGCGTGATTTTAACTCTCAGAGCAGAGTATAAAACTCCGCTCTGAGGGTTAGTAAATAGCCAGCCCCATTGAAAACAACGGGCTGGCGAAGTTTTGCCGCATGGCCATGGAAACTGGTGTTTTCCATGGCGGTGCAGCTGCTGTAAATAGCAAAAAGTTCATTTTTGGAGTTATAACTTCACAACTCCAAAAATGAACTTTTTAAAGCTTTAGTAAATAGAGCTGATGGTCTGCTTACTATTTTCTGTTATATGCACAGGTAGTCTCTCTGCTGCTCCTTACAAATAACAGTGGGCTAATTGTTACCCCTTAGCGGTCGGCCGCCGCGTGCCACATGCAGTGAGCCCCTCCACTGACTCAGTTCACTATACTAAAGGCTGCTTGTTATTATTGGGAAGCCCGTCCTGGCAGATTTAAAACTATAATATAGTCTGCCACTGTTCTATAGAGACATTAAGTGTGGATTATTCGCAACAGCTAAACATTGAACTACCTCTACTTGGTTAATTACATTCATTGGCGATCTTTATTAGAGATATCTCTCTTCATTTATGCAGAGCTCATAAGGTTCTATTATCAACATAAGAGTGGCCACTCTATAAAACGACAGTACATCTATTTGAATACATATAAGGAGTTGAATCAATGGCATTGGGACACTTTTCTCTGCTATACCATGAATTAATGTCATTCTGCCAAGTGATTACCAATTTAACAACAAAGTTATATTGTCTTATGAACGATCTTCTCATCTTAGACTTTGTAGAGATTTAGTTGTACATTGTTGCTTATTTATTTTCTCCTATCTGTTTCACTAGTAGGAGCTTAAGATTTTATATTTACTATTTGGTATATACCCACTATGAATGTATTGGATTTTAGAAGTTAATATTCAGCAATTGTTCTTTAGATGTTTACTTTTTAATAAAATAGACTAGTATTAGCGCACTTATCATTTCTTGTTGTCTCTGCACAACCTAATGTCGGAATTTGAGCGTTTTGGTCATATCTCCAATTATAAAATTAACTATAATAAATCTGTGGCCATACCTCTCCAGATACCGGAGACTGTGATTACAGGGCTTTCTTCAATGTTGCATTCTGTTGATCTCCCTCCTGCATTCACTTGGCATTAACCTTACCCCAGTCCCGACCTCATTATTTGAATCTAACTTCCCTCCCCTATTCACCAAAGTTCGAGGAGATCTACGTAAATGGTCTCCGGGTTGGTTTTCCTGGTTTGAAAGAGCCAATATTATAAAAATGACTATTTTGCCCAAATTGTTATATTTACTTCAGGCCTTACCTATTGATATTCCCCTATCATGCTTCACCTTCCAAAGGGTGTGTAGAGAGTTTATATGGGACAACAAGAATTTGCACTGCTCTCAAGCTGTCTTGTTTAGCCAGCGGACACAGGGAGGCCTCCAGATCTCGGACTTTGTAGGGTACTACCATGCTGGCATGCTAGGCAGGATTATTACCTGGACAAGGGGATCAGATACGAGACAGTGGGTGGGTTTAGAAGAAGTGCAATCTGATATATCATTAAGGGTATTACCCTGATTAAAATCTTTCGCATCAGTAAATCATCCTACATCCTAATTTGCCCCTTGGTCCTCTGTGGGGCTTTGCAAGGTCCACCAGTTGATGGAAGGAGGAATTCCTCTTGCCTTCTAAGCTCTACAAGAGAAGCATCAGTTGCCACCTCGAGAACAATGGGCATACCTTCAGGTACGCCATTTTATCCAGTTCTCGGAAGGCAGCTCTCTGTATAAAAGGGCTCTCACTGATGTTGAGCAAATATGTTTGAAGGAAGAACCCCCCCCCCCTTCACATGTTACTTCTCTTATGTATAATTTGTTGATATGTGCCCTTTACACTGATACCCCCTCTTCTGTCCGGGCCTAGGACAAAGAGCTGCCTCAACTCCTAACAGATGAGGAATGGAACAAAGTTTTCACCCTTACACATGCCTCGTTACTAAGCCTATGTGTTGTGGAACACAATTTAAAATACTCTGTTGGTGGTACAGAGTTCCAGCTCACATTCATAAATTCAACCAATTCAATACTGTCCCTGAGACTTGTTGGAGGTGTGGTGCAGGCGAGGGAACGCACATACACATATTGTGGAGTTGCCTAGTACTGTCTCAGTTCTGGCAAAAGGTCAAAGAAATTTCAGCCTTATTAGTGGGACTTTATATCCCTGAGGGGCCAGACTTCTGGATCCTTTCACAAACAGAAATGCCAATGTCATCCCTTATTAAACACTTGGCCAATGCAGCCAGGGCTGTGATCCCATGTCGCTGGTGTTCCACCACTCCTCCAATGGTCAAATATTGGTTTGAATGTATCAATTTTTATGCTGCTATGGATGAAATCTTCACCTCTGCCAACGATAAATTCACTGCATATGTCACCACGTGGTATACATTATAAAATCTAGGTAGCGCTAAATAATAATATCATAAAGTATAATAAATTAGTTGTTTAATAGCACAAAAAAATAAATTGTATACAGTAATACACAATAGATAAAAATCTAATTAAAATGAATGGTATAGGACTGAAGCAACAAATTGCCTCATAATATAGGCTTAATTGATGTACAAAAATGTAGAGTTGTTGTTCTATAGTCCACATCGGATAAGCATCTCAAGGAGACCTATAGAGGTATAAGATAACTTGATGGATACGTTAGCCTTAGTTGCATATAAGACAGAGTTTGAATGGCAATAGTCAGTGGGAGTATCGTGCTAGCTAAATACTGTGGCTCCAGAGTGGGGCACCAATTGACCTCCAAAAAGATGCACTGACATAATGTTATAACTGTATGATGGGAAAGCAAAAAATGAGAAGTCTCGCAGCTGTGTTACTCACACGTGCACCAAGTGATTCAACCGCAGCTCCAGTGCAGTCAGCCTCTCAAGGATAATTATAAATGCCTGACGTGCCAATTTATGGCACATAGGCCTCTGAGTTTACCTCTCATGTCACTAGGTCGTTCTACCCGGTGAAACAGTTCATCAACTGTTCCACCCAGTATGTCATCTATTTGTTGACATGCGGGTGTGATTTACAGTACATCAGGAGGACACCAAGGACACTTCATTGCCGCTTTCTTGAACATAGGAGGTGTATCCTCAATCCCAAACCACAATGTAGCCATCCATTTCCATCAGGTACACAAGGGGGACACCTCCTCTTTAAGAATCATGGGGATTGAACATGTGGCCCCAACAGCCTATGGGGGTGATAGATTTAGAAAGTTGTGTATGAGAGAGTCATACTGGATCCAAAAGATGGCATCTATGTCCCCTGAAGGGTTCAATGATACCATCGACTTATACTGTGGTTGACCTTCCAGTTGTCTCTGTTTTTTCTGTTTTTTATATTCAATTTTATATATTCTACCTCAATCATTCATTATGTATTTCTTCATTCACTGTATTTTCAATTTATTCTATTATATATATCCACATCTGTGTGTATTTACTCTGTTTATTTTATTTATTCATTTATACCATGACTGAATATTATTTATGTTAATCTTTGTTGGATTTAGATAATATATTTTGCAGTATACTTCATTTTTTATTGTATGAATGCTGCTCACATTGATTCACTAGTTAACCTTTCATTCATTGATATCATTTTTATTCTTCATTTTTATCAATGTCTCTATCTATATTTATTTTTAATTTATGATCGATTTATGTAATTAAATTTATTATACTTTTATCATGATTTACATTAGATGCACTTCACCATTTTTTCTAATATATTGTTTAATTTTTATTTATTTATATATTTATACTCCATTCTATTTATTTATTTTGTTTAACTTTTAGTTAAATTTTTTCCTTATTTCCATTATATCCATTGTATCAATTCCAAGTGTTTATAATTGTGTTCATCAATTTTTCTATTCTGCGATATTGTTCAATATTTAACAGAGTCATATATATATTCCGAGCATCGGGGCAGATCCAGAACAATGCTTCTGTGCAAATTTACGCCTGGCGGAAACGTAAAATTGCAAGTTTGTATGTACTGTACATGTGCATGACAGATAATACGCTATGTAACTCTAAACATATGGGTCATTCACGTATTTGCTGTGTAAATTCGTATGTGTGAGCGTGCCAATTTTACGTGTGCAAAAAGTACATCTAAAATACGCAATGTAGGCGGGGGTTTCATTTAAAGTGTACAGTATGGGCGTGCTTAGCTGCGTAAGTCCGTGTTGACCATCCGTATGTGTGCGGACAACAGTGGTTATGCGGCCAAAAGTTAAGGTAGGGTTTGGAAAGCAGGACTTGGTCAAAGTGCGTACATTCAAGGGGTGTACCAAGGGGAGTGTATAGAAGGTACACATGCGTAATAACGCTACACTAGTAAACGGATTGCAAGCGGAGTTCTGGATCTATCCCATTGTCTCTAACCATGTTAATTGCCCGTACCTCAGTGAAACGCGTCAAGTACTTCTGTTTATAAGACTAAACTACCACTACTCATCAGTCTTCTGGATTGCCCTTACATCTGCCCACTCTTCCTTTGCCAGTCAGCACACTCAGCCACACACGTGAGTTCATGACAAAGATCCACATCCCCACCAGTGTTCCCCAGCGGTCTCTGGAGCAGACCATGCTGAATTGCATCTAACGCTGAACTGTACATCCCACTCCTAACGTCCAAGTCTGTTGCCTCTTACCAACTTTCCATCAGAGGGACAATTAACCACCGCATATTTTCCTTAAACTCAGAGGCCCTATGTGCCATAAATTGGCACGTCATGCATCTAGATTTCCCACATTTTGCCCTTGAGAGGAGACAAAAAATGTGATTTTGTGCCCACCCGAGCACAAAATCACATTTATTACAGCAGTCGGCTGACTGCATTGGAGCTGCGGTTGAATCACTTGGTGCACGTGTGAGTAACACAGCTGCGAGACTTCTCGTTTTTTGTTTTCCCATCATACAGCTATACCTTCATGTCAGAGCATCTTTTTGGAGGTCAATTGGTGCCCCACTCTGGAGCCACAGTATTTAGCTAGCACAATAATCCCACTGACTATTGCCATTCAAACTCTGTCTTACATGCAACTAAGGCTGACGTATCCATCAAGCTATCTTGCTCAATAGGTCTCCTTGAGATCCCTATATGACACATGTGGAATATAGAATGATAGCCCAATTGTGCATATTGGCTGCTGTAAATAGTGTTCACTCATGCAACAACTCTATAGCCTATATTATCAGGCAATTTGTTGCTTCAGTCCTACACCATTCATTTTAATTTGATTTTTATCTATTGTGTATTATTGTATACAATTTATTTTTTTGTGCTATTAAACAACAAATTTATTATACTTTATGATATTATTATTTAGCGCTACCTAGATTTTATATTGTATTTTTTTGGTTCAGATCAGATTGGGCAGATTCTGGTCCAGGGTATTTGCGCTCTAATATAATATCTTGAACTTGATCTTGATATATACCGTTCCCCCGTTTATTTGTTTCTTACGTGGTATACATAGCTAGATTTTAAAACCACTACTTCTTATCTTAACTATCTATTGCCCCACCATACACCTGAAACAGGTCGTGCCCCAATCTCTATAACATTGCCTACTTACCTGATACCAGGCTTGCAGGCTTATCCTTAGGACCAAGCACCTAGTTCTAAATATGTAACACAGGGTGTACCCTACTGGAGAACCCCCCACCCCCTGTCCTCTGCCTGTCCCATTTTCCCTTATCTCTCTTCTTCTCTACTCCTCTCTGCTTCTTTTAGTTTTGTGTTTTTTCTGTTATGTACAACTTACCATCATACATAATTATTTGTAATTTACATGTAGGCTTTAAATAAGTCTGACAATGTTAAGCTGATTAATGCGAATGTATAATTATTTACAAGTCAACTATTCCCATATAGATATTTTGTTATTTGTATGATGTTTACCTTGAAACTCATAAATAAAGAATATACAAAAAAGAATGGGAGGCAAGTGTCTGGTCTGAGAAGTACAGAAAAAGCTGAGAAAGTCTGTCTAATCTTTTGGAAAGTTGTACAGTAGCTGTGGACCAGGGCTAGGACTTTGTGGATTGGCAAGTCATTTCAGTGACTGGAGCAATGATGGTGGAATAGTCCCGAATAAAGTGACAATGTTAAAAAGCAAAGTCCAGAAGATCTGAGCGCACACAGACTTACTTATGCAGGTCTGAATCTGGTCCAAGGTCTCCTCAGTCCGTCAAGAACAGAACGAACATGCTGGCGATGAGAGGAAAGGTCAGGAGAAAAAAATTCAGAATGTCATCTAAATAAACGACAACGCACTTTTACCGGACATCTCGCTAATTTTCAACAACAAGCTCTTGAAAAACTGTTGATGCATTGCTCGTAGTAACCATCACGGGTATTGAAGGCAGTCTTTCAATCGTAGCCTTAATATTGATAAGGTTATAACAAGAAACAAAAGACAGGTCCAGCACTCCATACAAACATTATATAACACTATGAGTCAGCACATACATAAAAAGGAGGTTTGGTTCACAATATAGCTATATTGGGTAAAGCTCACCTGCCCGGCGTCAAGGCACCTCCTGTAGGTGAGTCACTATCCATTTTCTATATGTGTACAATCCTGCCATTTGAAAAGTGTGCAGCTGCCCTATTAAGGAGGGGTCAGGCTCCCAAAGTAAACTAATAGCAGTAACAAGAAAAGACAAGGCTGCGCTTCTATTCAAATATTTTAAATGTGTGCAAGTGTATTTATTATTATTATTATTATTATTATTATTATTATTATTATTAATAACGCTTATTTATATAGCAATTGTCAGCAGCACTTTACAAAGAACAATAAACCTTCACATTAGTCCCTGCCCCTAATGGAGCTACATACTAAGGTCTCTCTCTCTCTCTCCCTCTCTCTCTCTCCCTCTCTCCCTCTCTCCCTCGGACCAAAAGTGACCACTGTGTGGCACCTTCTGTCAGTGAGCACAGATGAGATTATGGTCTGAAAGACCGCATATACACAATCTACTTAGCGAAACACGTAGATTACTTAAAATAGTTACTACGCATGCGCAGTAGCTATTATGTGTAAATTAAGGACATATGTGCAATACGTCCAGGGTTGTGAATCCAGGCCTATAAGTCTGCAAAGCTCCAGCTTGGTGAAAACCAATGCACCTTTGATGTGGTCGAAGTGTTCCGGTATTAGTGGCAATTTAATTTTTTTTTATAATGATGGTGTTCAAATCCCTATAATCAATGCAGGGGCTGTCCTTTTTCTTTAGAAAGAAAAATCCTATGCCATCAGGGGAGGTGAAGGGAAGGATGAGACTACAGGCCAAGTTCTGAGCATTCTTAGTATTCTGACATGGCCTATGTCTCTGGTACTGAGAGCAGATATACCCATCCACGAGGAGGAATTTTCCCTTGCTGCATATCAATGGGACAGTCCCTGAGACAATGTGTCGGAAGTGTCTCTGCTGACTTTTTACTGAAAACATGTCCAGGTGTGCTGGTGGTACAGACAGAGGATAGTACAGGTTTGGTGACTTTCTTCAAAACAGGACTGATGACATGAGGAACCCCGGGAAAAGACTTGAGATGAGTTTCTATCCAGAGTTGGACAGTGCTTCTGTAACCATGACAGTCTGAGATTAATAAAATGTTTTGCCTGAAGGATAACTAGAAAAGAGATTTGCTCGAAATGCAGGAGACTAACTTGTAAAGTCAATGGCAAGGTGTGTGAGGATATCAGGCCTTCTGGAATATGATTCCAATCAAATGCAGTAATAACTAGAGGCAGAGGCAAAAGTTTGCAGGATAAATTCAGAGAGTTGACAAATTGTAAGAAAATAAAATTACCGGTATTTCCGGAATCTAAAAAAACTGTAGATGAGCAGACAACCAAAGGTGAACGCAGGAATGCAGACAGTGTTGCTAGAGGAAATGGGTGGAAAGGTCCTCTTTCTCTATTGTATCTCTCCAGTACTAATTAGGGTCTGGTGTTTCCTGAATTTTTGGAACAGGTGGACAGTAATTGAACCAATTTACTGCAGTACAAACAAAGGTGATCTCTGCAGCTCCTTTCACATTTCTCAAGTGAGAGTCAGGAATGGCCTATCTACATTGATCCCTCTGTGCTAACTGATGTAGCAGGAACTGTTGGGACAACACAAGTAGCAAGACCTTTAGACTGTTCCTTGTGGCAAATGTTCACTTTCACACTTAGGTAAAATGAGATAATCCAAGGACGTAGGAGGATCACGAGGCTAAGTTATTAATACCTTCTGTCAAAATTTGGCCCATGGTAAAGGAGCACTGTCAAAACCTAAAGAGACTCTTGGCAGCATAGGCGTATCTATACTGGGTGGGAAGGGGGGGCCATTGGGAATCTATGTCTTCCCTCCAGGACTGGTATCAAAGGAAAAGTGAGAGATTCTGCATATGAAGGATCTTGCTGGCTAATTACAGTACATTCCTACACAGGAACATGTTGCTGTCAAAACTATGGGCATAGGAAAGATACAGTATATTTCACTTTTACTTAAAGTATATTTTGTCCTATTTGTATTTTATTGGCCTTTATAGTAAAACAGAAATATCTAATGTAGAAAACAAACTATCCCACGTACAATATATATTTCACACAACTTTAATTGTAAGTAGATTGTAGAATCATCTTTATCATTGAAAAGCAATACCCCTTAAATATTCTGTCCGTGCCAACTAAGAGGGTAAAGGTATCAAAAAATATTTGTGCTTATGTATCAATTTGACAATTTTGTGACTAGGAACCTCTTGCCCACCCAGTCCATTTTTTTATTACTGTTTGTCAGAAATGGAACTGGATTGTTTATGAGGATCATCATTCCACATATTCAAAGTGCCCTCTGTTATTAAATATGGCCAGTCTAAGAACAAAGACATTTACTGAAGGACATTTGTCACCTCAAGTGGTCTGGCTCAATAGCCAAATGTCCCTCTAGGAGTCAGACAGAGGAAGAAAATGGTATGATACCATTCACACGTTACCTGGCTTCAAAACGGACATTACAGACAAGAGACTCCAGCACCCCAGGGGGGATGCATCTGAGTAACATCTAGAAGGGACACAGATTTGGATATAGGATCAAAGCAGTGTTCATATTTTGGGGAAATTAATACTATCTCATATTTGTGGAAACACCAAACTTTAGAGAAGTATGACACTTGCTCTGGTTGGTAATACTTAGAATTTTTGAGTCGGTGGCATGTTTGCAAGGGTCTTAATAAGCCACAAGGCATGGGTATAACCTAACTAGGTATTGTTTGGTAGCTAAACACCCATCATAAAGTCAGGGATGTGAATATCATACTTGTATAGGCAGAAATATGATTTTATGGTTTAGTTATCAAAATCAGATGGGCTGGTTTCAGAAGCTCAGACCAGACCCATACTGAGCTCACAGCCGGCTGACAATCACCTCTCCTTGCCAGGGGAGAGGGGGGGAAGAGATGAACTGATAAGGTGTCTTTAAATATGGACTCAGCAAAAGGCTCAAGATGGTTCCATGTGGGGTCCAGATTGCTAGTCTGGGGGAATTATCCATTGTTTCTGCTAAACCCCTAGCAAGTTTTATATTGCTTGTATGTCTTATTCTGTTTTAGTCTTGTAACCTTTTATTGTTAAATATCCTTTTTTTGTGTAATAAGCATTGTACCTTTTTGTAGAATAAATCTTTCATTTATTTTGCCTTATTCATATTTGTTCTGACAGCCCTACTCTCTGAAGAGAGCTTGACTGATTTTGGCTACTGTAACTTATAAGAGAAATAACTCAAGAGGTGATCATTTCAATAACTGAGGTTAGTAATCCAGGGGGATTTATAGAAATAAGATCACAGGGTGATAGTTTCGTTAAGTGTGTTATAACTTTGTTGATAGGTTCGCGTTAACCTTTAAAAACACGTGGTGGCAGTTTGAATAATTGGGGTAAATATAGATATTTACCATAATAGAGGTGGGTGGTGCTAGAATATTAATGTGGATTTAATTTGCTAGACCCCCAGGTAAACGTAAATTTGGATTTCCAAGTCAGGGATACTGACGTAGGTGGTCCGGGTTCCTGACACTGTTACATGTTGTTAATCGTGGTGACAAGTAAGTTCTTACCTTTTGTAACTTGCCCCCGCTGTCCTGTCCCAGTGCCTCTGTAAGAATCATTCGCTGCAGGCCATTGCACCATGCATGGCCTGCACTTGTCTGTTTCCAGCAGCTACTGCTATAAAGAGCATGATCTTCCTCCCTCTGCCTTTTATGGCCTTCTGGCTGCTATGATTATGGACAGGTCACCTAGACAATCAGAGCCGTAGGTGAGGATCTTCTGGCCAATCACAGGTCAACAATCCCTTTATAGTCTTGGCAGTGGCAGATCTCCTGTGTTTCCATGCTGCTCTGTCTCTTTGATTTATTATATTTTGTGATTCTGAGTGCCCTAATCCTTCTTGCAGTCCCAGTGTTTCTCTGTACTCTATTTCTGGCTCACTCCTCTTCTCTCTTTCACCTTGCCCCTGGAATTTTTCCCATTAACCCCTTCCTGACTACAGTTTGCTTGTTTACTGCTTCTGTGAGTGAGAGCCCTTGTATTGTTTTGTTTTGTTTCATCGTTTGTCTGTCCTTCTGGATTTTTCCATAATGCCTTTAAACCCAGTGTGACTTTTCCATCTTCCACTGTGTCTTCTTATGCTCCACCTGTTCTCAGGCTTCCTAGTTCTCACCCTACTACTACCCCTGGGTGGTGGTATTTTTAGACTAGACAGAAATGGAGTCCAGGGGCCGTGACCTGCTAGCTTTCAGCACCTCAGCCTATGCCCACCATCAGGGGCTCTAGTAAAGACTTCTTAAACTTTACTTTACCTCTACTCTGCACACATTCTTCATCAACATTAAAACTATGCCTGCACACGTCAAACTATATTAAGGCCTATAGCCCACATTAATTTCTAAAATAATTTTGACCAATACACTATACACGCTGCTAGATAATCCATATTTTATGCAAATAGACCACGCAAACCCAGAGATGCAGAGTCTAACCGCAAGCCTTGTGTTCACTAGAGTCCCTGATGGTGGGGATGATCTTGGCTGCAGGAAACCGGCAGGTCATGGCCCTCTGGACTTGTGTACAAATGCTGAGATGGTGGACGGGTCAGAGTTTGTAGGAGTAGTGCAGATAGGTAGCATAGGAAAGGCTACCTGGACTGAATACTGCAGAGAGCAGCTGAACATTGGAAGTGAATACACAGAAGACTCTGGTCCCCGGTTCCTGTATTCCTGAGTATCTGGTTCCTGCCTGTGTCTTCTGTGTGTTCACTTCCAATGTTCAGCTGCTCTCTGCAGTATTCAGTCCAGGTTCATATTCATATTCAGGTTGATCATGAACCAGGACAAGAGGCTGAGGTCTATGAAATGAAGTGAACATGTTAATGACCAAGGGCTGTAATAGTGAAACATGGAATACATTAGGTATATGCATGGCAGGAGAAAGTTCCAATCAAACAGCAACAGGATTGATGATTTCTGTGACTTTAAAAGGGCCAATGAAGCGAAGTGCAAACTTCATCGTGGGCACACATAGATGAAGATTACGCAGGGAGAGCCAAACTTGATCTCTAGGAGAGTATTGTTTAGCAGGTCTTCTCTTGGAATCCACATATTTCTTGGTTCGCAGGGATGTCTGATCTAGATTGTGTTTTACCTGCAACAAAATATTAGAGAAATTGTACTGTTGACTGCAGAAATTTCAGTAGGTCTGGGGTGGCAGCCGTACAATACAAAGAATGGATACTGAGATTAGCCTTCTTTAACCAAGTTATAGGTTATAGTGAGCAAACTGAGCCCAAGCCAATAGATCCACCTGATCATCTTGTTAGCAGAGTTTCTCCAGTTCCTGGTTCTTTCCATAAGACCATTGCATTGCGGGTGATAGGCAAAAGAAAAATTGAGTTTAACCCCCAGAGATTTACAGGCTCTCCAGAACTGGGAGATGAACTGAGTGCCACAGTTTGACACTATTTCTGTAGGACAACCCTGAAGCCTAAACATCTCCTTAATGAAGACTTTAGCTAGGGCTGGAGCAGTTGGTAACCCCTTGAGGGGAATGAAATGAGCAGCTCTAGAGAACCGGTCCACTACAACTCCATGCCCTTGAAAAAGGATATATCTGTAATGAAATCCATGGATATATGGGTCCATGGAGTGTCTGAATTGGGTAGTGGTAACAAGGGCCCATAGGGTTTCTAATGAGGCATCTTCACCTGAGCAAAAGTGGAATAAAAGGTGGTGAAGTCTTCCACATCTTTGTGCAAGGTAGATCACCAGTAACCATGAGAGATGAGCTCCTTGGTCTTCTTGACACTGCCATGGCCAGTGAAGCGGAGGTGTGGGCCGATTTTAAAAGCTTTAAGTGTATCTCTGAAGCAACAAAGGTCTTCCCTGGTGGAGGTTGTGAGGGTGGAAGCTGTTAATACTATGCTTTTAAAGGCTACCTGGACTGAATACTGTAAAGAGCAGCTAAACATTGGAAGTGCATGCACAGAAGACAGAGGCAGAACCAGAGATCTCCCAGAGGCAGCTAATGCAAAATGCGCTTTGGGGAGCATGTCAGCCACGTGCCTAAGACTTTTGCAGCACTCGTTCTTATCACCACTCCACAGTGCCGACTGCTGACCGGACTTTATGCATCACTATTAGCACAAGTTAGGGTAAAGTACTGGCATGGAAATGTGAAGCCCAACCGTGAGGTTGGTAGTTTTTACCAGGAACAGCCACGAGGAAACCTGAGATAGGGCGGTGTATGTGCCAACACCCAGGGAGTCGGCAGATCAAACTTACTGTGTTCCCCCATGAGGCATAATAACTACCACATATACTTTGATATTTGATGACAGTTTATACTTATTGGGCATGATCCAGAGCTACGCTGGCCCGCTGGCTATAAGTACGGCCAGCGTAGCTCTGGTGCACTACCCCGACAATCCCCGTGACTGGCGTAATTACCCACTGTTACATCGGCTGACAGTGGGCTACCTTAACTTCAGCCGGCGTAACAGTAGGTAATTACTCCGGCCACAGGGTCTAACTGGCCTAAACCGACCTCCTTCCCTCATTTACCTAACAGTTGCATAGTTACGGCGAGGAACGCTCCCTCGCCATAACTACGCAACAGTTAGGGACGCCTGATCCTAAGGATCGGGTTTCCCTAACTACGTCACGCAAAATCATCCTGGCGCATGTGCAGATCGGCAGAAATGCTGATCTTACACTACCGTCCGCCATAAATAGGCGTTACTCATGATCAGGCCCATTTACTGTATAAGGCTATATTTAGGGGAATTGTGGTGCAATTAATACTACTGTATAATACTGGAGATCTAGGGCCTGATTCAGAGATACGCTATTAGTTGCGTGTGTATATTTAGGAACGCAACTCAGTGGTGGTCAACTACTTTGCATAGCACGCCCACTGCAGACGGTGGAAATATATGATCCTGGATGTAGGGTCTTAACGCGTGAATAGTTGCGTAAGTATGCGAACCTAAACATACGTGCGTAAATTTAAGTTCCTATTCAATTTCATTAGGTTCAGATGTAAATCAGATCTTAAAATCTTTGTTTGTTCCGTATGATTTATATCCTTCTGACATCTATACATATATTATATTTCATTAATATTTTAATGAATTCAAACCTACTTAAAAATTATTAATGTGGGTGCTTCAGTTATACATTTAACTTAAACATAAATAGTCATATATATTATATTAAGATAATGTGATATAACTTTATTATGTGACACTTAAATAATGTGTTTAAATCGTTCAATAAGTTATTGTATTTTATGATATTTTGAGTTTCCTCATGTAATATTAATACAAAAATTCTTGTTAACTTTATTGTTTATGTGTCACATAATGCTGTTATGTCAAAAATAAATGTACTTAACTTTAATGCTATATTAATTAACACTCCACGTGGTTTAACGTTTAATGAGTTTTCTATGAACACAAAATGTTGCATGCTATTATAATCATATGTTATTTCTATAAATATTTAAATTTTATTTTCAACATATTATTAACATTTTGACATTTGCAGACATTGTCAAATTTATTATACATAGATTTAATGTACAGATATTGATTTGCAACACTTGTGTTGACGTTTCTAAATAAAAATCACATGTTATATTGTTATACAACATTTATGTCTATCCTGTTGTGGAACAAATATGACTCCTCGTAGCATACATTTCTATATATGTTTGTCTCATGTACGCATGCATGGGGTTATACTTTAGAAACACCTGTTGAGGCATAGGTACACAAACCTATGTATAGTTAACACTTTGGAATACCATCAAACCGAACAAAGTTAAAACAATCTTAACCATAAAATATGTATAGTGTGATAGTTGTCTGTATAACTATGTTTTGTATAGTGTCTTAGCAAAATAACTCCTGTGTAAGTTTTATACAATCATACATAAACATTTTTTATGCTATCTAATTTAAACATCATACACCTGTGCATAATCATTTACTTAGTTAGGTTTAATGTTATTCAACTTTCCATGTTACAATACTCCCAAAGCTATAAGTGAAGGAACAGTTTATAGTTATTTACAATAAAGTTTACTATTTTAAAATCTACATTAATGTATATTTCATAATAAACGTTAATTAAAATGTCATTGCTTGATCAATGCAAAACATACACTATGTTTTTTGACTCAACGTGTAAAATATGTTTCCTGCTGTGATTATAAATTTCTGTAAATGTTAATGTTATATTTTCACATATTACAAATATAGATAATTAAAAAATGTAAAAACAGGATATTAAATTTTTTTCATAAATATATCATACATATGTGTGATATTTATATACTACATCGGGACAATATTAAATATATATAAATGTTATTTTAATTTGGATTGTCACATTATCAATGTTAACTTATGTGTATTATAGTTTGATATTTTTATTCTCATTCATGTAAGCTTATCATTTTTGTAAAAATCTAAACTCTGCAAATAAATTATAATGATACCTAACATATTATGCATTTTTTTTTACTTATTTAAGTGTATGTATCCTAACAAATGTTATAAAAGGGTCAGAATATTGGTGTTAAACTTTTACATCATTATATTAGTTAAAGTGTATCCCACTGTAACTCCATAAATTGTAGACATGTCAGTCACATGTATATGTTTTTTGTTTTGTTTTTTGGTTTAACTGTTTTATAACTATAATATACTATAACTATAATATACTTACTACAATTATCATGAACATATTATATTATTATGTTATTCAGAATAATTAATGCAGTTGCCATGCATGGGAAGTAATCCTTCTAATTGGTCAAGTTCCATTTGAAAGGAATGTTTTTCACACCTGCACAATTGTTATTTAAAAATCTTAATGATCATCATTTATATTTTATTCATTTTATAGTTGCATATTTTTTTATTTTCAATAAAGAACATGTTAATTTATGTTCATCAAATTATATATTGTGTTAAAAGCTAATTGGATTACTTAAACAAAATTGATTATTGTGTAAATTTAGGTATATCATATGTGTTTAAAAGTTGAACAATTGCTGTAAAAAAGTAACAACAATTTTAGTTATTTTAAATAAAAAAAAAACACAAAACATGGTTAATGGTGTATTATTGTAATTGATCAAATATGTACACATTACAATTAAATATACATAAATGTTATTATGCACAAACTTCACATTAATAATACTAAATTGTATTTTGCTCATAATATTATGTCATTACATTTATTTTTATGTGCTAAATGTGTTTTGACACATTAAATTGTTTACTAGAACATCACAAGTCCATAACACATAACTTAGAACTAAAATGTTATATTCACATGATTCAAACTAATGCTGTATATACCGCCAGGAAAGGCTACAACATCTCATAATTTGTATTCAACATATTCCCTCTGTGTAGTACACAAAACGGGGTCCATTCTCTTCTTATTAAATAATGTTAGTCCCCCCTGGACTTTACCAAGACCTTGGAGGCTCATTTTTTTACACAATGTAAGGTGTTATGTGCTGAAGCCAAATGGCACATCAACATTATTCTAGGTTCAAGTGTTGACCACAGCAATAACATTTATAATAACAATGGGAGTTACATTTATATTGTTCAAACCAACATAAATGTTTAAGTTGTGTAGTGTTTACATCTCTCTCTTTTATAATTAACTCATTAAGCCAATGATGTACTGTAGTTGTATCTTTATACTTTCTACATGTTTACGTAAGTTATTTTTGTTACCTGCTAATATATAAGACATTTAAATATAAACTATTTTTATTATACATGTACATTTGGACATTTTAAAAGGTGTGATTTGACTTCACATTCATCCATTTAATGTTTTCAAAACCTGTATATGTAATGTATAATTATGTTCATATATTGCACACACACATAATAAGGGACAGGTTTTGTTTGCGTCACTTTGACAGTACCGCTATGCTGGCATATTTACGAAGATGTTTAAATAATAACTACATTGCACCAACATATCGGAAATGTGGCAGTGGCAGTAGACACCCTCTTCACATTTTGGCACAAATATATTTTATATATAATTTAATAATAATTCATGAGTGTGGAGACTTTACACTTCCTATATGTTTCAGAATTTGAACATATTTTTTTATTACAATAAAAATACACTTCGTCTGTGAAAATATTTATTATAAATAAACATTTACCAAAAAAGATAAAACCATTATATTGTTTTTTTTATAATATATTATTAATAGGTGTGCCCATGTGTGTTGAAATGTATTTTAAATATTTAAAAAAAAATCTACAAATTTTTCTGTCCACAATCCATGTATAGAAATATTTTAATAACAAATAACTATTATTTTACCTTTACTATACCTATTATATTAAATAGAATGTGACACTAATAATGCTAAACAAAATTTAAGCATTAGTGTAAAATGTCTTTTATACATTTATACATTTCATATGCTAAAATTTGAACTGTGTAATTTAAACATCATTATTCATTATGATACATTCTTATTACATTGGACATGTCAACAAACTTGGACAACAACCATTTTAATAAAATGAATTTTTAGTCAGCTACATTACACACTTACACAATAAACAAACATTATTAATTCTTAATAAGTGTGTTTGTGAAATCTTCAAACACAAAATTTTTCTTATTTTTAATTTCTTTACTTCATTTATTATGACACCTAACTTAATTTTTTTACATAACTGTATATACCAAAATCACATTCACAAATTAATTATTATACACACAATATTATTCTACTCATTATTCATACACATTTCATGCACACACATGAACAGGATTAAATAAAGTCAAAATCATTTTGTGGAGAACTTCTTTCATATAAACATCTTATTGTAGCAATGTTTTCATTGTGTCCCATGAAACTTCAGTAGCCATACAACTTGTAACATCTGAAATGGAAATAAATATTTTGAAAAATCATTGAACACACTCATCTATTATACATTATATGGTGATACACAGCTAGTCAATTCACAACCAGTGCACATTATACACATTACTTACAAATATTAGTTGTGCATCACTAGTGACATTAAAAAAATAAAAAAAAATTATAAATATACTCAGGGGCTGATTCAGAGTTACACAACCACCTTTTTTTAGGTGGAAGTGTAGACCTGAGCAATACCATGCTGAGCTGCAAGGGGAGGCAGATTTATATTGTAAAACCATAATTAAAATTAGGAGGTGAAGTTTATTAGCTCAACTCTCTTTTATAGAATAATCATAAAGTTAATGCAGTATTTTAGTTCTATGTGTAAAAGTAAAGAATTTTCCATGCATGCAATTTTGTTAGAATTAATCAACAAACCTTACTTAGAAAAATGGTTTAGCTGAGCTGTACACTTCCATCTAAAAAAAGGTGGATGTGTAACTCTGAATCAGCCCCTTAATCTTTTAACATTAAATCATCAGACATTCTATGCTGCTAGTGTGCAATAACCTTCATAATCAGTGCAGCTGTAATGTACACATTTTGACTGGTCTATTCTGAACATGTTGTCCCAATACATCACTGCAAAAGAGTAGTTGTTCATCACTAGTTGTAAATACCTGCACTCATATAATAAGAAAATAAACAACATTTATCTTAGTAACAAAGCTAAAAACAACTAGTCCCTCAAACATCTCACAATCTATGCTGCTAGTGTCCAATTACCTTCACAAGCAGTGCAGCTGCCATTAACACAGAATGAAACAGGTGTAGTCTGAACATCTTGGGCCCAAATAAATTCAATCCTAAAGAGTCCTTGTGCATCACTTTGTAAAGTGACCTAAATTAACAGACATACCATATTTAAGTAAACAGTTATATAAAATGACACCTGACAACATTTCACTTTCTATGCTAATAGTGTGCATTTACCTTTAGTAATCATGCAGTTGAAATGTTGCATCTAGGAAAAAAGGATATTCTGAACATGTTGTCCTAAAACATCACTGCAAAAGAGTAGTTGTGCATCACTAATTGTGTGTACCTACAGTAATATTTAGAAACAAACACTAAGTTAAATGTTAAAATAAAAACACATAGACATCATTTAACACATAAAAAAATTCACACAATCTATGCAGCTAGTGTGCAATTACCTTCACAAGCAATGCTGCAGAAATTTCCTAACATTAAAACAGGTCTTGTGTGAACATCTTGGCCAAACACATCACTACAAAAGAGTAGTTGTTCATCATAAGTTACTAAAAGTTTAATTAAACTAAAAATATAACAAAATACATTATGAAAAATTATACAACATAAAACATTTTCACATATATACTCTTACTGTCCATTTACCTTCACAAGCATTGTGGATATAATGTAGACTGATGCAACCACCAGATTATTCGTATTCTGTAAACAACAAATGATTTTTAGCACAATATTATTATTTGACACTGTATATAAAGCTATGATATACAAAAAATTAATGACAAATTAAAATTTATCATACTGAAAAATAAAATTATTATCGATTTAAATTGTTTATTATGCATGTCTTATCATTGTGTAAAATTTTAGACATTCAAACACATCAACATTGTATTGTACGGCTATAAAATTTATTGTAGACTTTTTTTCATTAGATATATTATTTTGTTAATAATTAACAACATAAACATTAACCGACATATTTTGTATTATCATTATGTTATATCAAATTTATGATTTCCAAACTTACAATGTTAAAAATGTTAGGATATTATAATATTACATTTCAACATGTGTGTGTATAATGTTTTTAATAACTATAAAAATGTGGTTACAATAGGCAATCATTCATTCATTAAAATGTAGATTAATTATTAGAATATTTTGTTTGTATTATAATGCTTATGTGTTTTTTGTGTTTATTTTTTTACATTTTACTTTGAAATTAATTAATTTACCTTTTTTACATACTGTTATGTTTGAAATAAAGTTAATTATGTTAACTTTTTCAAAATCAAATGAGAATTAAAATATGTGAAATGTTTCTAAATTATAATTTTATAACGTTTAACACATAATTATATAAGTTTAAAAATGTTCAAAATTCCTAGGTACACAAACACATGTAAAAATAAATGGAATGGTACAAATCATCATAATAATTTGTCAAAGTAAGGAGTTTGTACTATTTCATTTTCATTTTACATGCATGCTAAGATGTTAATATAATACAATTAAATCTCCAATTCCATTGGTACAAATAATTATAAATATCATATAGTTGCTCATACAAAAATAAACTAATAATTTTCACATTACATTTACAATACAAATATGACTCTTCTTTGAATATAACAAGGTATTGATTAGCTAGACACTTCGGGCCTGATTCAGAGGCTGAAAATAAGAACTTAAAGTTACACCTGGGCAAAACCATGTTGATTTCAGGGGGGGGTCAAGTTAATTTTATTCTATGCATGCAGGGTGAATGCTTTTAATTTTATTCTATGCATGCAGGGAGAATGCTTTGCTTTTACTTATTGCACACAGATACCTGATCAGCTTCACTTTTAAACTGCTAATTAGACTTGAGCTGGGAAACATCACCTTTTAACTATAATACTGTTGCAACAAATGAAATTTGACTCCCCTGAAATCAACATGGTTTAGCCCAGGTGTAACTTTAAGTTCTTATTTTCAATCTCTGAATCAGGGCCTTCCACCGTTAATAAATGTTTTTTTATAATGTAAATCTTGCATTCTAATACTTGTGAATCATATTGTCATTATCTTACATGAGAAATATTGCTGGCAAACATATTCCCTGAACGTGCTTCCTTCAGAAGTGGAGCCTGTTGGTTGTGGTATCTCCTCTAATACATCACTGACAGCATCATCAGCACCTAACTCTAAATCCACACCATTTCTTACCGCGATGTTATGAAAGATACAACACAGAGCAACAATTTGACACACAGTTGCAGGCGCATACATAAGTGCCCCACCAGACCGATCAAGACACCTTGGGACATTGTGCATGTCGCTGCTGTAATCTATGCCACATGGTTGATCGTCGCATCACAAATGAGTCATGGCTGCTCCCAGGGAAGCGAGCAACCACGTCGCGTATAAGGAGGGTGGCATCACATATAATCTGGACATTCAGGGAATGGAAGCTCTTACGATTCATAAAAAAACGAAGAATCCACTCCCCTAGAGACCAGAGCTATATGTGTGCCATCCACAACCCCTATTACGTGCGGAAAGCCTGCAAGATGGTGAAATTGCTGCTTTACCTGCACCAGGGATTCCTCGTCCAGTGGCATAGAAATTAATTGGTTAATGCGCAGAAGAAATGCCCGCAGAACTACATTCAGAATCCGACTGAATGAAGCCTGGGACATTCCCGCTGCACAACCCATCACCCTCTGGAATGAGCCCGACGCACAAAATTGTAGGACAGCTAACATTTTAGTTAGTGGTGGTATTGCTGTTTGTGATGCGATGTTACTATCCCATCCCATCACCCTCTGGAAGGAGCCCGACGCACAAAATTGTAGGACAGCTAACATTTTTGTTAGGGGTGGTATTGCTGTTTGTGATGTGATGTTACTATCAAGGTCACTCTGCACAATGTGCAGAGTTTCCAAGATCAGATGAGGAGGAAAACGGTAATGGCGTCTAACCTCCTCATCTGACATCTCAAACAGCAATACACGTGTCCTATAGATGCGCGACCTAACCCTCCGGACTTGACGCTGCCGAACAGTAATGCCACGGAGTCTTCTCACTTCCCTGCAAGCACGCCACAGGGAACCAAAGACAGCAATCTGCATCAAGGTAGATGGTAAAAAAAAATAAAAAAATTTTAAATTAAAAATAAATACTATAAAACAATGTTTAACAAACAAAAATAAAATAATAATGTTGTCACAAGTTAACATGCTCTTTATTATTTATTTTTCCAAACCAATTGTACAAATTTCAGTGGTGTAATGTAATTAGATGGGAAAAAACTACAAAAACATTAGGGACAAAATCATGACTTCTGAAAGTTCATTAAATTCAAACTACACCTTACTCAATCAAAATACATGCATGCAGCAATATATATTTAAATTGCTTACTGAAAACACACATCTTTAATATCCCACTGTTATTTAGCCATCATATGTAAAAAAAAACAGCTTACAAAATTATTAATGTTTGCAACAGTTTAAATATGACTCCCCCTGCAATCAACATGCTTTAGACCAGGAGTGATTTAAAGGTATTATATTAATAATTATGTTAAGTTTGCTTCAGGCATTATGGGTGCGATTCAAGATATATGAAATTTTACATTCAACTGACACATGCACAAAACCATGTTGATTTCAGGGGGAGTCAAGTCATTTGTATTATATGCATGCAGGCAGAATGGTTTGCTTTTAAGTATTGCACACACATACCTCATCAGTTCCACTTTTAAACTGTTAAATATACTAGAGCTACAAAACATCACTTTTTAACTATAATACATTTGCAAATAATGAAATTACAATCCCATGAAATCAACATGGCTTAGGCCAGGTGTAACTGTATGGTTATTTAGTTTAAACTTGTAAGCAGGGCATAAAGTCTACAAAACCTATATGACATTTATTTTCACAAATCTAATCTATAAAAAATAGTGTTATATAAAAGTTACTTACAAATATACATTTGTATACAATTACAGATTTGTCCATCTACTTTTTGATAAGTAAATTTAAATTATGTTTATGAGAATGTATTGTATTATTATACAATTACTGTGTAGATACCCAATCAAATTATATAAAAATTAGTTAAAATATATTTTTACCTACCAATCTTCAAACTTCACACAGCATGTGAATATCTATGATATTTCAATATCAAATTAAAGTACACTGTAAAGAATAAAAACACATTAGTATTTGAATATGACACAAATAAAATATTGTATAAAAATAACACACACAAATAACATCAGAATCATACCTATACAATAGTGAGAGGCAAATACAGCAAGACAAATGGTCTATATATACTTAGAGTTAAACACACAGATTGTGACAATCAGTCATTAATACTGATTTATTTAACTACATCAGATGTTTTTCTCATATGCAGATGTCACTTGACATTATAATTGAATGTTCACATGTTTCAATTTTGATTTAACCATTGCTACACCTTATTTATAAACATAATAGTGTAATGTGTAAGGCCTGGATTCTGAGCTGCACTTACACCTTTTTATAGATGCAAGTGTAGACCTGACTAATACCATATTGAATTGCAAGGGGAGGAAAATTTACATAGTAAAATTCTATTTCTATTTAAGAGGTGAAATTTATTAGCTGAACTATGTTTCATAGATTAAACATAAAGCTATGCAGTATTTGAGTTCAGTGTGCAAAAGTTAATTATTTTCCATGCATGAAAAACCTAGCATTATTTCGCACCCCTTACTTTGAAAAATGGAATAACAGAGCTATACACTTGCACCTGTTTTACCCTTACTCACAAACTCTAAATCCAGGCCTAATAGTTGTACAAATAATCATGCTTCAAGAATGATATGAACATGTAGCACATTTTGTAAAGTGTATTCTTTAAAATGTAAATTGTATGAATAAATGTTAATTACGTGTAGTCTGTGAATAAAAATGTGTTATAATACAGAATACTCAATGTAAATTATCACATTATATATTACATATTTCATTACCTTACACATAAAAGATTATTTTATGATGTGTGAATGTTGACATTACCAACATATTTTTTTTTTTTTTTAAATGTAGTAACAAAAACCAAAAAGATTACAGTTTTCAATATAATCTACAATAATTTATATTATAACATTAACAGACATTACATAAGACAACACATCATACAATAAAACTTTGAATTAAATATATGGACGTAACACTATGTTAATATATGTAAATTTAAATGGATTACATGTTTAAAACATTAATAATGACTTAACTTTTGCTACAAAAGCAATGCAGCATGTTTGAAGTGTTTTTTAAAAACAGTTTCTTATGTTACAAATGTATTAGTATGGTGTGTGTGTCAAAAATCTTTTCATACTGTTTCCAATTAGCACAACGTATAATCCATAATGAAGATATATTTGAAATAAATAAATGATATATAATACAGTTGTTTTTTTTTGCGCATTTCTTGGTATATTTTACGTAATATTTATGATGTTAGCTTTATATAACAACTTACAATGTCAAATTATTATATATGTTGTGTGTGTGTGTTTAGCCAAACATTTTTTGGTATATCCAAGGTTTTCTCTTACCTGCATACCTACACCTGTTGATACTTAGTGCAGAACTAATTGTATACGAATTTGAACTATAAATGCGAATTCTTAATGTCTGTAGTTTATTAAAATAAAACGGTTTATAGGGTTAAATAATTCAGTGTAAATAAGTAATTCTTAAAAGGAAACTTGAGTATTTTATTACACTTACAAAGTCTAATCAAAATCACACTTTGACTACTCAAACAACTACTTTCGTATGACTGCTTAAAGCACCCTTCCATGTCAACGTGCAAGTTTAAAATAAAAAGCCGGTGCGTACTCCAAGGTTCCTATTTATTCCTAAAATGACGCAAATCAATAAGCCTATCACGGTTCAACCAGTCATATATAAATGGGTTGTGGCTACACAACATTTTGTCGATTTTAGGTTGAAACATGCCGAAATCTCAGGACAAAAAACGCAACCGCAACTTCACACCAGCTGAAGTGGATAAGCTGGTGGATTTGGTGTTGGAAAAGATTAACGATGCTACTCCTAGCCTTGGACCCCATGAACAAGCAGCCATGTGGGACACTATCACAGAGGAGCTAAATGTTTTCTCTAGGAGTAAATACTCCAATATAGAGGATCATTTCACCTTCATGGTGCACAAGAAGTAAGTATGATAGTTGCTTTTGCTGATAAACTTTTTCAATACTAACGTGAAACGTGTAAAGGGTACTGTTAGATGTGTTTGCGTCTATTTATGAATATGTTGAATATAGTTATGTCAATTTTGTATGTTAATTAACTACGCAATATAACTAATATTTTTTTTGAATATATGTAGGTGGACTGATTTTAAAAGCGGCCTTAAGAAAAAACTTGCTGCCAGGCATGACCATGAAAGGTAAATATCTACTATAGATGTGTATAACATTATGTAGGTGCATAGCAAAAATGTATTTTTGATTAAAATCTAATAACAATAAACAATTTTAAAAAATAACCTGAACAAAAAGGAGTAGGAAGTTTAAAATGTCACAATTCATGTATTTTTCCTGCTTATCATACATATAGACAAACAGGTGCAGGAAGAATGCCTGCTTCATTAGAATTAACCCCTACAGAGGTGAGGGCAACACATATTATTCGCCCAGTGGAGGTAGAAGGCATTGCTGGTTATGTTGATGCTGCTGAAAGGGTGCCAGCACACCTGCAACAACATGAGAGACATGAACAATCTCCAGAATTGTGTGCAGGTATATATGTGTACATGTTTTAGTATTTTTTACTATTTTAATGCAATTTATATAAATGTTACTAGATAATTATTTAGGGTTGTTTGTTCTGCTAAGTATTAAATAAAAGTAATTAAAATGTTAATGAAGATATGAAATATAGTTTAGAAAAAGTAAATTAGCCTCTTTTTTACATGTTGAAATGTAAGCATATGTTGTTCATTATGAAATAATAATGCTATCCTTTGTCTCATTACTTAGTATCTCAGGATTTAATTGAGGAGGAGGAAGTAAATATCCTTGACGAGCCTGTGTCTCCTGTACATAATTTGGATGAGGATGTCTCTAATGATGAACCAGTGGCTGGACCATCACACCAAATCCACTTAGTGCCTCAAGTACCATCACCAAGACCCAATCCAGATATTGCACTGGACAGTGCCATACAAAACTTGGAGGGAATCATAACTGAGGCATACAGGAGCACTCAGGACATATGGGATGGTTCTGCACATTTGGCACAAATGGCGTCCAGTTTAAAAAATATGGAGCAAAAATTATCAAATGAGTTGGTACCAACTATGAACTCTATATTGGCAGTCATGGAGCAAACTTATGCTTTAAAAAAACAAAAATTAGACTTTCTAATGCAGCAACATGAAGGGACAATGCAATCCTCAGCATCCATGCCAACAGAAGAGACGACTAGACAAGAACTGCCTAGGCGTACAACCAGGCAAAGTTCTTCCACACAACCACCACCACCACCAGCACCACCACCGACTGGTGGGAAAAAAAAAATACAAAAAGAAATAGTGTGTATAATGTTCCTAATTATAATTTTGATACATTTAAAAATGTATGTTATATAATAATGTCACATATAAATGTATATTGTTCAAATATTGTTTTTTTTTTTTTTATAAATTAGTGTACACTAATGTTCTTGGTTTTTTTTTTAATACATCTGTATGTTTGTAATTATTACTAATCCATCCTTAAACATTGAATCACAAAAATAAATTATATTATTATATGTAGCAAAATGGTTATGTATGTTTGAATTGATATGTTGTTATGGTACCTAAATATGTGTATTTTGTATGTAATAAATTTTAAAGAAGCCATTTTCCATAATTTTAAAGTTTAATTGTTAAACTTTGTAATATTTTAAATGAATCTCAATACATACATACATACAAATGACGATATTACATTGTTAGAAAAATTAATTTATTACATATTTGTGTATGTGATGTTCTAAAGTATATTCTGTATTTTCTGTGTACTTTTACCTTCGCTTCCCTTCGTATATAATATTCATTAACTCAATTTACATACGGTGCTATTCCACTTTTAATTACGTTAATATGGGTAAATATTTGCATTTACAATAAGACTAAATTAATAGTCAGATACTCGAAATGACTTGTCATAGTGGGACTTAAACTGGCGTCCATGCAAACAGTTTAATAAGACTTTTTTCAACACTTTAAAATGTCATACTTTTGGTACATATTAATGTGTCTAAATGTGATTGACATTCTTTGTTCCCACTCATATTTGTTCTTTGTGGGAGTGCACATACAAATCCACCAATAAGGTTAGCTCCTAATGTGATCCAATCATGAGCTAGATTATTAGACAAATATTTTTGAAAATGGCGAGAGCTGCTAATTTTACAATTGATGAGCTCCTCTGCCTTGTCGAGGCAATGATCCGTTTAACGGGAGATTTGCGCCACTCCAATGCTGCCAAACGGGCAGCATATGAAAATGCTAAAAGGCTGATCTGTAGACGCCTGGGCATCCGTCGGAGGATCAGCCAACTACAGCGACGCTGGTCAGATCTCCGGCGGTGGCAACCAGGCCTATTGCGGTACTTAAAGCGCTGTGTGGAAACTAAGTATTTTTAACTTTAAGTTTTTTCTAAGTATTTGTAATTGATTTTTATGTTCTTTTATTATTACTAAAAAAAAGCAATCGTTCACCAAAATTTTAGCAATTTTCATCATGTGTTTTGTCGAGGATATTTCTGTATGTCTCTATATGTGTTTATGTGTTACATAATTTAATATAATTTTACATGAAGGTATCATTTATAATTTACATTTCATCATTAAAAAAGGATTTTAACATGATTATATCTTGAACTGAAGACCTATATTTACATAAGTTTATTGACAATATGACAGAGGCCAGAGGGGAGAGGGGAAAGTCCAAAGGGGATAGGGGAGAGAGAGACACATATATATGTTAAAGTTATTTGTGTCTTTATAGGAATCCGAAACCAGCGCCAACAAAGGCAACACAGTGGTCGTGTGGTGGTTGCATCCTCCTCAGAAAGCTCCTCCCAGGCCCAGTCCCCTGCCCAGGAACAGTCCCCTATCCAGGCCTCATCCCCATCCCAGGACCAGTCCCCTGCCCAGGCCTCCTCCCCATCCCAGGACCAGTCCCCTGCCCATGCCTCCTCACCTGTCCAGGCCCAGTCTCCATCACAGCCACAATCCCCTGACCAGGCCTCCTCCCCATCCAAGACACAATCCCCTGCCTATTCCCCTCAGGATTTAAATATCATCGTATTAGATCCTGAGTCCCTCTGTGCAACCCATTCCTCCTCCCCTGACCCAGCTTTCCCAATAAACCCATATGATTTTAGCCCCCTTTCCAATGTTAAACCTTACCCCTGGTCTTATGTCACAGCCTGTGGCGATGCCATCAAGTGTTAGTAAGTGTTTGTTTGGTTTAATTACGAAATGTCATAGAATATAATTTTATATTGTTTAAAGGTTTTTTTTGTTTTTTTTTAAAGTTTTTTATTATTTAATATTTTGGACATACTTATAACATATTCCTTATAAAGGTAAAACCTAAACATATTTCAATGATGTGTATTTAGTGTATGTAAAAATGATTAAAAATGATCTTTTGTTAATAATTAATTTTGGATAGGTTTCTAAAAAAGCAGAACAGCATTATAGAGTACAGTGATGGCTAACCTGTGACACTTCAGGTGTTGTGAAACTACAATTCCACTCATGCTTTTTTAGGTATCTGCTCTGCTTTTGCAGATAAGGCATGATGGGACTCGTAGTTTGACAACACCTGGAGTGTCACAGCTTATCCAACACTAATATACTTCATTAAAAACTGAAAACTCATGCAATTGTAGACATGATAACAATTCATTATAACATAATATGTTAAAACAACAGTAATGTATTTATTTTTTCTAAACACATATTAAATGTGTAATAAAATTATTCATAACAAGGTACCTCATTTTTTTTTGGCCAATGTATTTACTAGTGTTTATTTGTCACTGCATAGTATTTTAAAAATATCATTTTAAATACATTAAATATTAATTAGGATAGTAAGCTTATGTATTGCAGGCCACAAGAGATTAAAAAATTAATAAATTTTGGTTCACAGGTGTGACTAATTTAAAATATGATGTTTATTATTTTAATACTTTGTATTTTTAAAATATTATTTTGTTTCAGCTTTGATCCAACTCCAAGGACAACTGATCGCAATGTTGCAGGCTGTGACAGGCATGATTCATGCCAGTGAGGAGGCTGCAGCCACAGAGAGGACACATGCTCAAGAGCCACGGACATCTGGCTCAAGCAACCAAAATTAGTTTTTTGAAATAGTAGGTGCATATTAAATATATAAACATAATAATTCACAACTTAAACATACTATGCAGTATTTTACTTGTATGTGTAATAAACTAAAACAAACTTTCATGACTTAAAAAAATGCTTTTGCCAAGCTGTACACTAGCAAATACAAATTAAAACATTCGCATCTCTGAATGAGGCCTAATGTTTATAGAAGACTCTAGGATACTGAACATGGTTTATATAATGTTTATGAAGCAGTGTTCACACATGGCCATCTAACATGTTCAATATGTAATCCAAATTACACAAATATCTCTTGTAATTTAAATCTATAAACATTTTCAACCATTATTATGTCCCATGTATTGTACTAAACACACACTATGTTATTTTTATCACACAATACCTACAATCTATTTGTGTATAATTACCAAAAACATTAAAAAATTTTTTTATTTTATATCATTTATTTGAGCATTTTTTAACAGTCACATAATCAAATGTAACAAGATACTTGGCAGAAATTAGGCATACAATGTAATCATAAATGCACTTTCATTCAGAAAAAACAAACAATATATAAATCTAAAATATCTATATGTGTTAATGTTAGGCTTACCTCATGTGTTTAGTGTGTTATTACTCCATTGTAAATATAGAAATGTGACATGTATAATATTTAATCACAAACACATCTCAACATTGATCTACACTTTATTCAACAGTACACATATAAGTACTTAGGTGAAAAAATTTCATACACAAATTAAACATTAAAATAATGATGATCCATTACTGGTACATATTTTCAAAGAATATTAAAATGTTTAATCGTTTACCAATTCACATGTCTATATAATTTTCATAGCAACAAGCAAATTATATTGCCATTCTTTAGAGCACCTATTATATGTAGATCACTACATGATGGAATACATAACCTTGATGAAAAGCCTAAAACTTTTTAAACACATGTATGTTAATGACATGCATTTTATGTTGGTCTAAAGTTAGTTATCATTCAGCACAATTGTGAATCTAAACTTAACTTCATCTTACATGTTAATTACATCCAAATTTATTTATTTAGTTTATATATACAAAGATAGATAACTTACCTGAATGGTGTTGTCTACAAATGTGCTTTATAAAGTGAGTTTTTCTGGTGTGCTTCCTGTTGTTTCAATATAATTAGCATTGATGTATGAAACCTGAATTTGGAAAATAATTAACCCTACACATACTTTCATTCTTTAACCACCGATTTTGTATATATTATAAGAAATGTCAACACATATGTTAAATTTCTGTGTGAAATGTGTTCCTTTTTTAACTATTTTTTATACATAATGCTTCAAATTCTGCCTTACACATGCACCTTTTTTACGTGGAAGTATATAGCTGAGCAGTACCATGTTAAATGTAAAGGGGAGGTAGATTTATATTTTAAAAGCATAATTACTATTTTCTTAGGTTACATCTATTTTTTAGAATAAGAATTAAGCTAACGCTGTATTGTAGTTATTGCCTGGATTCAGAGTTTGGAAGTAAGGGTAAAACAGGTGCAAGTGTTCAGCTTTGCTAAACCATTTTGCAAAGTGAGGGGTGCTCATTAATGTTTAATCTTTATAAAGCAGGGAAAATACATAACTTTTGCACACAGAACTCAAATACTGGCTAACTTTATATTTAATATATGAAACAAAGTTGAGCTAAGAAATTTCACGTATTTATTTTTATTTTTTATCACTATTTAAATTACTGTCCCCCTTGCAGATCCACATGTTATTGCTCATGTCTACACTTGAACCATAGTTACCTACTTTTGAAAATTCATTTCAGGGAGAAAAGTAAAAAGCATAGGGATGGTCCCCGCGTCGCCGAGGGGCGGTCCCTGTGTTGCCGAGGTGCGGTCCTAGCCCGCAGACTTTGCTTTAGCCAAAAGCTTTGTGCAGGGTTGGAATTGATGACAATTTATGTCCGTAAATAAATTAATTTTACATTGAAGGAGGCTTTTTAAAGTTCCCTCTGTTGATAAATCTTATTATAAAAAACACTCAAACATTCAAATAAATAACTGCAATAAAGAATTATAAATAACAATTTAAAAATAAGTACTCAACTTTAAATAAAAAAATGATGCCTTAAAATAATTTAACAAAGATTATTCCCTGAATTAACCTTATATTTACTTTAGGTAACAAAACTTGCAAACATAGAATTGTGCACAAGAGTCCTTAATTAGTGATATAAAAAACTATTTTAAAATAGCTACATTTTACATGTACTGTAAACCATATCAAAGAAGACAAACTTGTGTAAAGTAAATAAAAGTTTACAAGCATCAACATGCAACTCTGCAAGAGCTGTTTTCATCTACTAAAGTGCTCTCCTCAGTTGATAGCCCGCAGACTTTGCTTTAGCCAAAAGCTTTGTGCAGGGTTGGAATTGATGACAATTTATGTCCGTAAATAAATTAATTTTACATTGAAGGAGGCTTTTTAAAGTTCCCTCTGTTGATAAATCTTATTATAAAAAACACTCAAACATTTAAATAAATAACTGCAATAAAGAATTATAAATAACAATTTAACAATAAGTACTCAACTTTAAATAAAAAAAATTATGCCTTACAATAATTTAACAAAGATTATTCCCTGAATTAACCTTATATTTACTTTAGGTAACAAAACTTGCAAACATAGAATTGTGCACAAGAGTCCTTAATTAGTGATATAAAAAACTATTTTAAAATAGCTACATTTTACATGTACTGTAAACCATATCAAAGAAAATAAACTTGTGTAAAGTAAATAAAAGTTTACAAGCATCAACATGCAACTCTGCAAGAGCTGTTTTCATCTACTAAAGTGCTCTCCTCAGTTGATAGACCGCAGACTTTGCTTTAGCCAAAAGCTTTGTGCAGGGTTGGAATTGATAACAATTTATGTCCGTAAATAAAAAAATTTTACATTGAAGGAGGCTTTTTAAAGTTCCCTCTGTTGATAAATTCCCCCTGGATTCAGTTTTCACTTTGCGTACCATGCTGAACACACGTTCGATTTCAGCATTGCTGTGAGGAAGGACCAACAGAGATTTTGCCATATTTGATAATAAAGCAAACTTTGGATTGCCTGTTGCTGGATGCTTGACCATGCTGAGTTCATGCCAAATGCAATCTACTCTTTCAAGGCCTTCATCTGTGCATTTTCTTAAAGAGGACTCAGGTAAATAAAAAACACGATATTCAGAGAACTCTTCGTATAACTTTTGCATATCTCTTATGTCGACCACTTGAGGAAAACGTTGTGCCAACGCTTCAATGTCTTCGAATTGTGCTTCCATGCGTTTTTTTAAGTCAAAGACCTTCATTGCCTTTATTACTTCGTCATTTAACGGAAACTTATTTTTCATATATTTTAGAGTACAGCAATAAAGGTCTCTCACCTCCTTGAAAAACTTTTTCACTGCTCTAGGCTCTAGAGAAGAGCAGGTCCTTATGTAATTTCGGGTTGCAAAGCCGATAAATAACTCCCTGTCCTCCTTTTGAATTTCTTGGTCACCAAAATCTATGCCTAGAAGGGCTTCCAAGGTGTCAGCAGATTTAGTAAGGTTCGGTTTGACCAACTTTAACATCAGCT
>WWET01004479.1:76009-104572 GCA_011038615.1 Limnodynastes dumerilii | reverse complement strand
ATATAATATATATAGCATAAACTTTTCATATATTTGAATATAGTATCGAAAAGGAAATCTATGTCATATTTAAAATGGCACATATATTGAATTAAATATTTTAATACCCATACAATGATGGCATATTATGATTACATATGGAAAACAATAATTTATAGAGTATTATACATGGCAATAAAACTTCAAAATGATGTTCAGAGAAATTCTATGCACATTTCTCAGAAGTTGATATTGAACATTAGTTGACATATTATTAAATACCTATTGTAGTGCTATCAAATCTACCACTCATTTAGTTCTCAAAAAACCAATAACAACCTATAGTGCCAAAGATGCACATAAACAGTTAGCATATCTCAAGTATTTGTAATAAGCTATAGCTTTAGTTAAGGGGAAAAAGATTAATAAAAATAATGGTGGGGCATTTATAGATATAGGTTTCTGTCTAGGAGACCATATGGACCTGGAGATTGGAAATTATTGAAAGTGATTAAGTTCTATACTATCGTTTAGGCCACTTGGGGCCATTGTGTCCAATCTGAAGATCCAGTAGGATCTTCAAAATAAATGTGATTTATTTTGTTTTAGAACATTTCTCTTATGTTCAGAAAATCTAGTACTAAGACTTCTAGTTGTACGTCCTATGTACATCAGACCACATGGGCATGTGATCTGATAAATAATAAGAGCTTTTACATGTTTTCATGTCTTTTACAGGAAATGTTTCTTTATTGTTTGCGCTCAAAAAAAGAGCTTTTGTGGGCACATCTACTTGTTTCACATCTAAAAAAAACCTTGGATATTTTAGGCAACCATGTGGAGCTGCAAGGTTGGGAAGTAATCTGATTTTTAAAATGACTATGTACTAATATATCTTGTAGATTTTTGGTTTTGCAGAATATTATTTTTGGTTCTTCCTCTAGAAGTGATTTGAGTTGCTTGTCTAGACTTAGGATGGGAAATTTTTTATGTAAAAATGTATTTATATCTGAAGCATAGGAATTGATTTGCATTGAAAAAAATTACTGATTCTTTATTCCATTTCTTTTTAAGGTTTTTATTTTGAGGGCCACTTAGTATAATGTCTTTATCTGCGCTAAGTGCACCCTCAAATGCCTCTTCAATAATTTCTAAAGGATAATTTTGTTAAAGTAGAATTTATTTTAGTAAGGAACTTCTAATATAAAGTTAATTCTCTGAACAATTTCTCTTTAGTCGTAAAAACTGGCTTTTGGGAATGCTGTCCAACCAGCTCTTTTTATGGTAACTCCTATAGTTCACATATTTATTTGTGTCTATTTTATTTTTGTAATTATCAGTCATCACTTTCCCATCACTAATCCTGACAACAGCATCCAAGTAGCTAATTCTCTCTGTCAGCTGTATGTGTAAATGAAAAACAGGTTGTCGATGTACCTACCACAGTGGACCAGGTTCGCCACAAAGGGGCCTCTCCAGATGTATTGTTGTTCAAAGAGGCCCATATAAATATTAACATAACTGGGGGCGAAACTGATCCCCATGGCGGTACCACGACGCTGTCAAAGAGAATATAATTGTGCTCCAACATGAAAGTGATAGTCCAAAATAAATTTTTTGAGAGAATGTGAAAGTGAGGAAGTCCTCCCTCCATGTCAGACTGTTGATTACTTTCAAAAAATCAGCGGTATCTTTAGTATATGATTATAGTGAAGTGACTAGGGGCTGTAGATAACAATCAATGACTTCAGACAGATTAGCTGTTGGAGACCCTACACATGAGATTATAGGTCTCCTGGGAGGTCTCCTAGCACTCTGTTCTGTTTATACTTAGTATAAATATGTATGAACCTGAGCCTTAGTCATATAAATTAACCTAGGAAATCATTTAGACTGCTAAGAACAAAACGGGGACTGCCACCCCGATGTAAAAAGTGAAAAGAAAAGTAGTGTAGGTCTGCGCTAGAAAAAAAAATTCCTACTTGTTAAGCAAAGAAATTTCCAGTTTCACTTTCAGATTTAATTAGATTATTTGAGGAGATCCGGCCCCCGCACACTTTCCACATGTGTGGGGGTCTGACAGTACGCAGGAGAGAGGGGAGTGAACTCTCCCTGTCACTCCCCTCTATTGTGTGGGTTTTATGGAAGTTACACTGCCATAAGACTAATTTAACTGAAACGAGCGGATCAGTACGACAGCTGATCCACACGAATGTGAAAAAACCCATTCCACACTGTACAATTTACATGCTACCATTCCACCCTCCTTTGCGGGTGGATGGAAGCACAGCCCCTTACTGTGGATTTTCTATCACACGGAACTAAGTTTGTATGATCAAAGTTATGTGTGTAAAATGCACCCTCCAGTCAAAACACCCCATTTATGCACTTTGCATGCGTAAGTGGGGTGCCAGACACAAGTCTGGATCCGGTCCACAGAAACTAATGAAAATGTGTGAGCAAGTTTTATGTGAAAAAAATATGTAAAAAAATAAGCAAATGCACACATAAAGTCAGAGGAATAAGACACATGTATTTATGTGACCTTATGGGACCTTAGGACCCAGCAGCCCTGTAAGGAAAACATCTGGGCTCTGTTTTTTATATCTATTGACTTTTATTGCTTTCCTTATGTACATATACACCGGAGGTAGGAGTAGAATGAGTTCTAGCTACAGAATATAAGACTGCAGGTTTTTGTAAAAATTTGATAAAGATTTTGGAAGGAACAATCAGGAAGATAGATGACGTCACAGGAACTATTTAAGCAGAGAACTATCCCCAGATGAGCTTACCTTGAAAAAGACCAACTCAGTTGGTGGAAACACGTTGGAAACTAGTGGTGAGGTGTGAGCTCTCTATCCATACTCTATATTTCTCCATCTCCCTCTTTTGATATTGGAATCTTGAGCCCTTAGAATTTCTTTTGTCATTTTGAGGAGATTATAACACAACTTAGAGGAAGGGATTGGTAGATGTGGAGAAAAGAGGTCCCCCTCTCCCTTTTGAGGGGAAGAATATTGCTTTCTGTCTGGATGAACTTTTGTATATTCAACACAGTGAATGAAGTTTTATATATGCACTTTTTATTTAAATAAAGAAGAGACATGTTTTTATGAACATTAAGCTGTTTTATTGGAGTTTCATTTCTGACAAGCTCCGGGTTGATAGACTGAACGGGGGAGAGTGCAGAGTGGTTACTCTAAAGGTTCTGTGGAGAAATCCACGGAAGGAAAAATGTATTAACATCTGGTAGACGTGTCATTGGAACAACAGAAGAACCTAAAAGGAGAAGATAAAAGGTTTAATTAAACCAGGAGGCTGTTTTTTCTTTCTCTTTGGGTATGGAAATCTGTGAGGAAGAAGGAGAGATTGATCATATATGCTATTAAACAAGATACTTGAAATGACGGTGCATCTGTGGAAAAGAACAAGATAAAGATACCTATTTACGCTGTCTAACAAGTCCTAATAAATGTGAGTAGGAGTCCTTACCTGTAATATACTGTTTGAGTGTTGACTTTATTGCACCAGGGGAGCTGTTTAATCTATTTTCGGTCCATGGACGTGACGTCTATAAGAAGGAAAGAGAAAGAAATCAATTGATATGCTATATGACAAGACTTTCTAAATGTGAGTGAGACACTCTTACCCTTATTTTGTTTTTGGAGGTTCTAATGGTGTTACCCTAAGAATTTCTTTCCGTCTTTTTGGGAAATATTGACATATTTGTGGAGTGGAAGAAAACAGAAAGATCAAGCATACAGAAAGAATAAGATAAGCATTTTTCCTGTACTTTTTAAAAGTTATAGACTGTATCTAACATTTACCTGAAAGCGCACTACCATTAGGAACTTTGTATAAGAGACTATATTTACCATTATTCTAAGGAATCTGGTATCCGGGGAAGTTTGGTGACAATTCCCTTACCCTAAGAAGAGCAGCTGCAGATTGAGCGCAGTGGAATTTGGTATAAAAAAACCTTTTTCTTTTTAGACATTTGAGTGTGTACATGAAAGGACACTTGAAACCCTATAATTACACACTTTCTGCACCTAATACCGAGCCGCAGCTGCACACAAAAATATTCAGTCATAAAGAAAAAGGACAAGAAAAAGTTAAAGAAGTTTTTGAAGGGGACACCATTCTGATTGAAGATGATTTAGAAGGACTGATGAAAAGTATAGGAAAGAAGTTGAAAAGAGAAAACAGATTATGGTGGGAAATGGTCACCTTTGAGAAATATATTGCAGACCAGATTATACCCAGAGGTCTAAGAATTAAAAAAGCATGTGCGTTTGAATCCAAATCAAAGCAATTTAAAGAAGGTTGGTTAGAATACTCAATGGATGTTCCTTCTCATTAATGGAATATATTGTAAAGGAATGAACAAGGGAACTACAATTATTAAATAAGGAAATAGAAGATCTAAGAAGCCTCACGGCATCCTTTAGAGAACTACAGGAATATAAAGATATGGAAAGGACGATACAACGGAGATTAATACAGAGGGAAAAAGAAAAAACGAATAGCAAATTTAAGAAGTTTAATAGAGATAAAAATGATTACAGTAAAGATATTCAACATAAGGAGATAAATAATAAGAACAAACAAGGAAAGACAATGGAGAAATTGAATGATGTACTACTAGACAAACTAATAGAATATGAAGAGAGACTACTTGAGGACCTGCGAGAAGAAAGAGGAACAAAAAGCCACAGTATAAAGTGGATGGAACAAGGAGGAAAGGATTTGTAAGAGACATCATGGAAAGTACGAGATGAGGAAAACCAGTGGGAGCAGTATGTGGAAGATAAGAATAAGAGTAAAAAGGAGAAGGGTCATCAGAAAGGAAAGAAAGGACATCACGTATCACATGATATCTCTTCCTCAACAAAAGGTATTAAAAGGAAAGAGGATGGGGCTTCATTAGAAAAAAGTAAAGACTCTAAGAAAAATGGAGAAAGACAAAGAAAGGACTCCCGAAGGAATGAAGATGCACAAGAGGTACAAGCAGTAAATCAACAACAAAATCAACAACCAAAAAGTGTTGGGTGGCCAGTCAATAATGACAGATAATATAGCCACAGCAACAAATGGAAAAGAAAATATAAAAAGCAATATAAACATATCCTTTGCTTTTAATCACTTGTTTGATGTAGCTTACCTGGTTTCCCCGGCAACTGATGACGAGCGGTAGCGCTGACCTTTGCTCCTGCCTGCCTTGGCGCACTGCAGTTGGCATCAGTACGCGTCTTCCTGCTCAGAGGCTGCATGTGGACGTAATCACGGGGGTATGTACTTTGCACTTCTCTTTTAGTATATATTGGTGTTGGTTCTGGTGTTTGGCATTATGCTGTTTGTCTGCCCTGATGAAAACCGCTGATTGTGCGGTTGAAACGTTGGATTTACAATAAATGTTTGCCTGATAGGCTTTATTTTCACATTTACTTAAAGACTCCTTGAGTGACTTCAATCTTGTTGAACTTTTTATATATATATATATATATATAGACAGAGATAAATTGATCAGCTTCCTTCAAAGGGGCTTTTCATGGGTGGGATGAGGTGTAAAAATGTAAACATTCTATAGTACTCAATCCATAGATTTTTACCTTCCACTTGCATCATTAAAGGTATGGAATGCTCCATTGTGCTACCTATTTGTTGTATAAAGTAAGAGAGCAGGCTGTGAAGTAGAACATGGACAGTCAGCCTCTAGTGGCCAGAGAATAAAATGCAAAACATTCATAGAAAGACACAGGTTTCTCTGAGCTGAGAAAGGTCCCCCCCTTCCCTCTGGGCCGTCTTAGGACTGTAGTTCCAGCAGTCCTCCCTGAGTTATACAACACTGTATTCCAGATTTCCTAACATTCCCCAAATACTATGGCTTTCAATTGTATTGCATCTATTAGGGAACCACTGATCAGGGTGCGGAGTCTAACTGGGGCCTGGTTTTCACTAGATCCTCTAATGGGGAGGATAGGCTTGGCGGCAGGACAGCCAGCAGGTCGCGGCCCCTATGCTGGCATGTAAGCAGTAGAACGGACAGGGATCCAGTGAGGGCAAAACTTACACAATGACAAACAGTGGACATACAAGGGTTGACACTCGCTGAAGCACTCTGCACTCAATCAATGGCAACAAAAGGAGGATGAGAGCAGGAACTGGATAGATAAACAGGAGGGTAGGAACGCAAACAACCACAGGGCAGGAGGTAGTCAGGGAGGGTATAACATAGGAGAATGGGGATCAGGAGGAAGAGGCACTCAGAAATCAATGATGACTAACTGGCAAGGCACAGTCAGAACAACAAGGAGCAGGGTAGTAAGAGCTATAACCAGCAAGATTAATATGCCCCTGCCTGTGTATTTAAAGGGAGACTGTCCAATCACAGGCAGTACTTGGATCAGTCTCCCTAATTTTATTAGCTGAGGTGAGATCCCAGCATCAGCTGGGTCTAATGATATGCCTGGCAGCATAAGGGAGAATGTGAGTCCTGGTGGGCTGAAGAGCCAAGGCTCATGTAAACACAAAGATCATCCCGGTTGCTCAACAACCAGGACGTCAGGCCACTATCACAGTGCGGGAGTCCTTGCAGCCATAACAGCCGGGACTCACCGTACAGTACCAGGCAAACTGTCTGTACCAGCATTCACTTTTTCATACAGTTGTGCTCAGTTAAACTTCTCCTAAAATTAGGGAAATCTCTACCATGAATGGTTGGCCCACCTTCTTTGGAAAGTTGAATAAACCTTTGTGTACTTACCAATTAGCATCTGACGTCTTTCTACAGAGATCAGACAATGAAGCTGACATTCACCCATTTATTAAGCTACAGAAAGCGTGTATGAGTGTGAATCGAATGGGTTATGTCAGTTACAATGTCTGATCTCTGCAAGAATTCAGTACCTGCTAAAAGGTGAATAAACAAAGTATTACTGTTTTACTAATAGGCTGCAATCTATTTTTCCCACTTTGTCGTGAAATGAGCATCTCAGAATGAAGAGCTGCATCTGAGCTCCATTGTACTGTACATGCACACATCTTCTTGTTAAACGTTTAGACTGCATTCCCAATCATCTAGAATTAAGAGGAAAGAACTTCTATCACCTTCCAACAGATTGGCTAAGATGGAATTGCAACTCTGTATTACTTTTTCTAGTAAAGTACAGTATCGATGTTTACTCCAGACCTCTTCACTATGGAAATTGTTCTCTCTCTCCAGGAAAAGTTTAGGGAGGTTCTGTCTATGCATGTAGGAGTGATCACAGGGGATTGGAGCCAGATCTATGCATAAATTGTCACATTTTGTGAGTGGGCTTTCAAGAGACTTCCAGCACGGAAGTCTGGATAGGTCGACGGGACAGCTTAATTACTGCTAGTATGCAAAGTGGAAGGGGTGATGTATATTAATTGTACAGAACACCTGGATGGATAGAGAGAAGGAACAACTGCATGTATAGAGAGAAGGAACACTTACACTGTACACTGACTAAGAGCCTGGCCAATCTGTTGAAAGAGTCATTGCTTATACGTGTGGATGGGTAAAAATGTCTTCTTATCTATTTGCAAGGATTCTAGCAACCTCTGAGCATGCACAGTGTTGAAAAGTATTTCAAATCAAACTTTTATCCCTTACCAACAAGTGACTTAAATATTTTTAGCCACTATGAAATGAAATACATGAAATAGTAAAAACAAAGCTATAAAACATAACATGAAAAGTAATCAAGTAAAATGTCAACAAACAAACTCAAAGGAATCCTCTGGATTTAATGTCTCTGTAATTGGAGGGACCATAAATTATTCTAAAGTAGCAATGTTTACCTAAGTCATAAGGTACATTTTTGGCTAAAATCAGACAGATACAGTAAGTTCCACACAACATGATGATTAATATCCCATAGGTGCTAAAAGAATTTCATTGGACTGTTCTCATGAGCATCTGAAAATCACAAAGATATATTATATTTATATTGCTGAAACATACATAGACTGACCAACAATTGAAGCATTTGGTCAAAGAGTAAGACATGTATTTATGACATTGGACCTGATTTACACCTAAGAAGCCTCTGTTTTTTAGGAGATTTGTAGATTTGAGAAATGACCTATTACACATGCGTAGTAGGTGATTTATGCAATCTATGTACGAGTTAGGTACGTAGATTGCCTCTGTGCGGTCTTTAAAGACTGCACGGAGTAGTTTATTAAGAAGTATAGTTTTCAATAAACAAATGGGAAGACTAGATGGGCCATGTGGCTCTTATCTGCCGTCACTTTCTATGTTTCTATGTAAAATAGTAGAAGGAAGAACGAGGGAAATAGTGAAGGTCCTATTGAGGTATGAAGGAGAAAGGAAGATAAAGAGATAACACATAATATAAGAAGGGGGCAAATATCACGAAGTATAGGAGAGAGGGTCTACCATGCTAGAGATGGACATTATGATCAGGAGATAACAAGAAGGGATGGGAGTAAAGTAAGACATAATATTAGAGAATCTGACTATGAATATGAAAGAAGAAGAGATGATAGTAGAAGAAGAAGGAGAAGAGAGAGTGAGGAGAGACATAGATAGAGAGAACTTGAGAGAGAGGGATAGACAGAGGCAGTATGAGAGAGAGATGGGTATCGGAGAGAGGGGTGGAGAGAGAGAGAGAGTATCGGGGAAGAGATATACAATATGGACATCATTCAAGGAGAAGTGAAGGAGAAAGACCAAGGAGAGACTATGGGCCTGATCCAGAGGCCCGTCGCCCTGTGGTAATCCTGGATCGGGCATCCGTAGCTTCAGCGTAGTAACTACGCGGAAGTTATGGCAGGCAGGCGGAAGAAAGGGAGGGTAATGAGGCTGGGAGGGCGGTGTTAATGTACTAACGCCACCGTCCCAGCATATTAACAGTCGCTTACGCCGGCTGAAGTTAGGGTAGCCTTTATACGCTGGGGCAAGGGGGAGTGTCGGGGGAGTGAAACGATGGTACGCTGAGCATTAAACCGCTCAGTGTACCATCGTAGGTCTGGATACAGCCCTTTGATAGTAGTAAAGATCGGAGATATCATTCAAGAAGTAGAAATGGAGGGTCAAAGGAAGAACAACGTTGAGACAACAGGGGAGACTATCAAGTAAGGGAAGAAGAAATCAACTATTTCTCAAGACATAGAAGTAAAGCACAAACACCCTCAAGAGGGAGAAAGGATGAAGGACGCTGTTTTTTAGGATAAGCAACCCTTCACCCCAAAAGAAAAAGAGGAAAAGGGGAAAAAGGGGGGTCTGAGGAGTTGAACTATCTACAGAAAACAGGTGCAGCATTTAAGGTCCATATATAAGAAGATACAGAAAAAAAGTCAGAAAGATAAGAAGTTAGAAAGAGAAGAAGTTAAAATATACAACTTAAGTGAATATGTGTTATTTGAGGAAGAACAAAAAGTATTAGGAATAGGGTTGAAATTCGCTCCCTCAAAAGAAAAAGACGATTTCAGATTCTTTTTTTGATCTAAATAAGTTCATAAGGAAACTGGCCCTGAAGAAGTTTTTCAAGATCAAGAATAATGAAGCTCGATGGAAGTGTGTTAAAAAAGAAATCTTCCTTCTTCCCACAGCACTTTAAAGGATGCTGGATAGAAGCATTCAGTAAGTCTGTTCAGAAGGAGGTGGAGCAAATGAAAAAGTTAGGGTGTAAAAGAAAGCATAATTTAAAAAGGAAAGAGGTAGAAGCTTTGAAGAGCCTCAGCGAGAATACGACAATAGTAATCAAACTCTCCGATAAAGGAGGAGGGATAGTCGTACAGGACAAGACTAAATACGAACAAGTCTGCCTGGAGCTTCTTAATGACGTAAAGACATACAATAAATTAAGAACTGACCCCCTAAATAAGATTCAGGTGACTATAAAGGAATTTACAGACCATTTTAGGAACCAAGGCACCATATCTGAGAAGGAAAGTAACCCCGGTACTATACACAATACCAAATGTGCACAAGCTATGCGAACATCTTCATGGCTTGGTGGGAGGAGATCTGAATTTATCACCATAGCCTAACCAAAGATCATCTTGTGATGTTTCACAGATATATAGATGACATTTTTTTCATATGGAGGGGTTCAGAGGAGTCCTTGAAGAATTTCTGTGGCATTTGAATAGTAATAATATGAACATCAGACTATAATGCAACATTAACATTAAAGAGGTGCAGTTCCTTGACCTAACTATCACAAACACAGGGAACAGTTTTTCTACAAAGTCCTATAAGAAACCGACAGATGCAAATTTGTTCATCCCTAGGGAGAGTGGACATCACCCTAGGTGGTTGAACACAGTTCCTTATAGTCAGTTCACCAGGTTCAGACGAAACTGTACCGAGATGGGTGACTTTTTAGAACAAGGTGAAGAACTAAAAACTCAGGGCCTGATTCAGAGATGCGATTTCCACGGCACTTAGGTGCGTATATTTAAGATCTTAGAAAATTCGCAAAACTGCGCATGCGTAGTAATAGTGCAACGCCATGTACGTAGTGGTTAGGAGCGTAAATTCGCTAAGATCGTAGGTCTGAATCGCACGCAAGCACTTAAGATCTTAAGTGCTGCGAATCTTTAAGATCTTAAGGATTTGCATGGAAATGGGCGGGGGGAGGCAGGGAAATGAGGGAAAGTGGGCGAGGGCTGACACTTAGGATCTTAAATGAACGCTCCCACGTCACTTAAGATCCCAAATGACAGCGTATAGTTAAGGCAATTCAATGGTGGTCTAAGTTTACGATCCACCGCTGTTTGCAAGGGGAGTGTCTGGTTTTGCAGTGGGCTGGAACCTGCTAAGATCTTAGCTAAGGTGCGTATATTTGCGATCTTTTCGCAATCGCATCTCTGAATCAGCCCCTCAATTCCTAAAAAAGGCTATAAGGAAGAATCCATAAAAAATGCCTTTTCAGAAAACAAAAAAGAAAAAAGGGAGAATTTGAAAAGTAGAAAAAAGAAAGAAAAGGAAAATCATGTCATTTTTAAGACCCAAAGTATACTAAAACAACATTGGGGGTTACTGTTGAATGATCCAGTCCTGAATCGGATAATCCCGAAGAAACCCCAGTTCATTTACCAAAAGGCCAGAAACATAAGGGACTGGGTAGTGAGGAGTGCACCCATGAAACCATCAAAAAGGGGTTCCACCGGTGTGGGAATTGTCAGACCTATAGACTAGTGAAAAGCAATGATAGACAGATGGATTCCTACATTTCAGCAGTAACAGGGGAGGAAAGGAAGGTGTACACATTCATGACGTGCAACACAAAGAATTGCATCTGCATGGTGGAATGCTAATGTTCCCTCCATTATGTGGGAAGAACCACTAGAAGATTGAAAGATCGGTGGGGAAAACATTTGTACAATATAAGAAAAAGGATTGGAAACCCACCCCCTCTCATCTCATTTCAAGCATGTACATAAAGGAAAGATGAGATCAACTTCATTAGAAGAATCATGGGAATAAAAAAAGTGGAAGGTAATTGGAGACAGAAGAATGGAGTAAAGGACCTTGCAAAACAGGAGATTATATATAAATTGAAGACTTTGGAACCCGACAGTTTAAATAATACACTCAAACTTAAATGTTTTTAGACTGATGGTTTTATTAAGGAATTGTGAAAGGTTCAATGTAAGTTATGTCGTTTGATAATATGTTCACCTTGGAGCACTTTATGATTTTTATGCTCTTTTACGGAATGGTACATAATTTTTTGACTATGCTATGTTGTTTGGTAGCACGTTCACTTTTAGAATTATTCATGTGATTAATGGTCCTAGTGGTATATTAATAATATTGGAATGGTATATATATTTTTTATCGGAGCACTTATGATTATTTCACAGCACTTTTTGTACTCACTGCACTTTAACATGAGGTATGATCCTTATTGATGATACTATAGATCATATACATACATATACTTTTGGCACGGATTGCACTTTAGTAGGTTCAATACGGACAATATGAAGGTATGGTTCCTCTTTATTATTTTTTGTGGTTTTGGATACTCAGAGTGTTTTTTTATTATAATTTCTTTTATTGGAGTGAGTATACAATACAAATTATTATTCAAAAGCATTTCTGAACATCAAGAACAAAACATACAATGTTGTCAATACATCATTAGTCATCACAATGAAGGTTTATGGGTTTCATTACAACATGCAAGGCAACAAGTACTATCAAGGCACCAGCATCAGGTGTGGGGGCCATGGCACTTCGTGTGTGATCAGTGTTATCTCTCTAGGTTACCTAGGGGGATTCTAATCTACGACTCCCGGGGCACGTCCCGTCTCTTAGTACTATGGGTGGATCATTTTCATACGTCCGAAGCACGTACCAGTAATTGTTGTGAAGGCAATGGTAGATGCACAGTTTTGTTTTGTCTGGGAGTATTTCGATAAAACTTTCCCATGTTTCGAAAAATTTTTGTGTGTCCCGTCTTTTATGTAGAGATGTTTCTAACCAATCCATCCTAAACACCTGATAAAGCTTCTGATGGAACATTAATAATACTGGTGGAGCTGTCTGTACCCATTGTTGTAATATACATTTTCTTGCGACCGCTGACACGATCAGCAGCAATTTGCGACCCCCCTTCGTAAACTTGAGCGTTGAATCTGGGATTCCCAGGATCGCCCAACGGGGCGATAAAGGGGCATACTCCAGGAGATGATTTGCACTTGCCTCCAAAAATGGTTTATGGACGGGCACTCCCAGAGGCAATGGTATAATGTGGCTATTTGTGTGCCGCACTTGGGGCACTCGCTGTTTTATGATATGCCCATGCTATATCGATGATGAGGGGACAGGTACCCTCTGTGATATATATTTAAGAACATTTCCTTATATGTGCTGGCTGGTAATACTTTATTTGAGTAGGATAATGCCTTATACATGTCTTCTGGAGATAAATCTGGGAATATGTCCAACCATGGGTGCTCATTACCAGAGTACAGCTGTTCATTGCATCTAGTTTGGAGTTTGTAATTACGTGAGATGGCCCCCCTATCCATCGTTGTTTTACCTAACTCCCTATCTAAGTCATTGAGCCAGTCATTGGGAGATAATAGGTCTGTGGTATGTTTGGTGTAATGTTGCGCTTGCATTGCATAGAACCTTTGTGACTCAGGTAGGTCATGATTATGCAATATCTCTGATGTTGTTAGGGCTGATTGCCGCCCCTGATCCACCAGGGCCCTTAGAGTCTTTATGCCTTGATTGTGCCACTGAGTAAAAGGGTAGGCTGCCTGGCCCTCCTGGAAATATGGATTGTGTAACAACGTCTGATATAAAGAGTTTGTATATTTTAGTTTGTTTCGTTTGCGAACCGCCTTCCACGTGGACCAGGCAGCCATCAACAGGGGGTTATCTGTCAAACCCTCCGTCATGTCCGCCCTTCTCATGTGTAAGAAATTGGCAAGACTGATATCCGGTATGAAAGATTGATCTATGCCTTGATGTGTGTATGTACTGGAGTTATTCAGCCAATCCTTTATAATTCGCAGATTGCCAGCATGACTATATTGTTTGAGGTTGGGAAAGTTGATACCCCCCAGTTCTGGTTTTTGCTGTAACTTAAGTAGGCTTATTCTGGGGGGGGTTTGTCTCCAGATAAACCTTCGAAAGGCGTAATTTAAGATTTTTGCATCCTTCTCTTTTAAGACTATTGGGAGGACCTGAAGGGGATACAACAGCTTGGGAAAGCTTACCATTTTTATAAGGGCTGCCCTGCCCAAATAAGACAAGGGCAATCCCTCCCAACTCTGTAATTCCGACTCCACTTTAGAAATCAAAGGGCCCATATTTAGGGAGTACAATCTATTAACATTCTTGGGGATCTGAACTCTTAAATATTTAATAGCCTCAGGAGCCCATTGTAATTGGTAGCTAGATCTCCAGGAGGGTGGGGGGGTGAGTATTCAGTAGCATTGCCACCGATTTATCCTGATTAACAGTGAAACCCGACACCATGCCAAACTGGCCAATTATATTGAATATTGCAGGTAATGAGACTTGTGGGTTGGATACATATAGTAACAGGTCATCCGCGAAAGCGGTTAACTTTGTGGTGATTGCCCCAGTTTTTATACCTTGGAACTCTGTACTACTTTGGAGTATCCTCAATAGCGGATCTAATGCCAAGTTACAAAACAAGGGTGACAGGGGCCAGCCCTGTCTGGTCCCACGGGTCATCCTTATAGGGGGACCGAGTTCCCCATTAATGGCTAGGCGGGTCTCAGGGTCGTGGTAGAGAAATTGTATAAATTGCGAAAAGGCACTTCCAAAGGCGCGAGCTTCAAATATCCTATAGAGGTGTAGCCACGACACCTTGTCAAACGCCTTCTCGGCATCTAAACTAAGTAAGATTTCTGGTGCAGATTTCGAATTTTGTTTGTACGCTGCTACTATAGCCGCTATAGCCGTTCTAATCCCCTTGATTGAGTGCCTGCCATGCGTAAAGCCCAATTGATGTGTTATAAGCAGAGAAGGGAGAAGTACTTGCAGCCTGGTTGACATCAATTTAGCTAAGATTTTGTAATCCTGGTTCAATAAAGTAATGGGCGTGTATGACGTGACATTTTTAGGGTCTTTGCCCTGCTTCAGGAGCAGTATTGTGTGTGCTTCATTGAACCGCGGAAATTGTGTATTGCCCTGGTGTATGGTTTGGAAGAGGGTAGTAAGGAAGGGTGTAAGATTTTGAGATAGGATTTTATAGAATTCCGCCGTGAGACCATCAGGACCTGGCGATTTGTTATTATTAAGGGACTAAATGGTTTGCTTTACCTCTCTTTCCGATATGGGGGCGTTTTAAAATTCCTGTTGGGCCGGTGAGAGTTTGGGGAGTTTAGCCTTATCCAGTATCCTATAGTGTAGGTTCCTATCATCGGGTATAGCCGTGTATAGTGAGGAGTAATATTGCTGGAATTCGTTGATAATGGCTTCTGTTTTAGTAATATGGGGCGCCAGTGGTTGGCCCTGCAGGACTAGAATGTGATTTTTATGTCGTGGTGGCTGTGTTAAGTTGGCTAATAATTTCCCTGATTTGTTCCCCCATCTATAAAATCTATTTTTAGTATAATCTAATTTAGATTCAGCTTGGATTGTAAGGAAACTCTCCAAGGCTTGCTTACAATTTGTATAATCTAGGAGCGTGGTTTCTGAAGGGCATTGCAAGTGGTTATTAAGCGCCTCTTGCATTAAGCGGAGTAGTGTGTCAAATTTCTCCCTATATATTTTCTTCATATGACTTAAATAGGAGATAACATGTCCCCGAAGTACCGCCTTAGCGGTGTTCCAGAATAAGGTTGGGCTATCCCAGTGTTCTATATTGTCATCTGTGAATTCCATCCACTTAGTCGATAGGAATTCACGAAACTCTTCTGATTGGTAGAGATATGATGGGAATCTCCAGGGTATGTATGACTGTCTGGGGAGCGCAATCTGTATATTTAGAGTGATAGGGGCGTGGTCTGATATCAATATATCTTTGATGCAAGCCTCATGTACCCTCGTGAGAAGATGTGTGTGGACCAGGATTTGGTCTATTCGGGAGAAGCTATCGTGGGCTCGAGAGTGGTGAGTATACGTGCGCTCATTAGGATTATAAATTCTCCATGGGTCAATCAGAGAGTGTCGTAGGAAGAAACTGGTAAGTATATGTCCCTCCCCTGAAGATGTGTGGCCCGTGTTTCCCGAACGTTCCGTAGTAGGACATGGTACGTCATTCAAGTCCCCCCCTAGGATTAAGTTTGGGGTATCTATCTGTAATAGACAAGTGGAAATGGTTCTAAAGAACAGGGCATTTGGCGAGTTCGGGGCATAGATATTCATCAAGGTATAGGATTCCTTACCCATTGTAAGAGTCAGGATAATATATCTGCCTCCAGGATCCAAAATTTTGTTAGTTATTGAGTATTGTAAGTTTCTATTAATCAAAATTGCAACCCCCTGCTTATTAGATCCGAAAGAAGCTGTGATGCATTCTGCAATCCAGGGTCTCCTAACCGCCAGTGTGTCTCTTGTAGGAAGACAATATCTGGTTTGAGGGCCTTCAGATGTGTTAGAACACGTCTACGTTTAATCGGTGAATTTAATCCACAGACGTTCCATGAGACAATATTGAGCCTGCCGGCTCCTCTCACATCTCGTTCTCTAGTGCTAGACATCTAGGTCCCTCAAGGTGAAGTCACTGACATTATTTTCCAATTTCCCTGGACCAGAAACATGTTGACTATTATCCCAAATTGACTTAACGTACGGTTCAATGATGTTAGTTTTTATTGTGTGTATTTTTTGCATTGTAATATACCAGCTCCAATTTAACCTTTTTTTCATTTTTTCCTCCCGATTAATAACATTTCCTTCCCCCAGAGAAACAGGAAGGAAGTTGAACCAAAAATTTAACATTCTAACCTTAACATTAAAATTAACAAGTAACAACAAAACAACAAAACCGTATGGTTTGTGCATCTTAATACCCTTACTTCGTTGCCCCCTCATGGGTCTTGGGGGTGTTGGTGTGACCTGTGTAAGCAGTCGTCTGGTAGTGACATGCGTTGGATGAAGTCTCGGGCAACCCTGGCATCCTCAAAAACATGGGTCTGGCCCTCATGTATAAGGCGCAATTTAGCTGGAAAGAGTAAGACAAACCTTACATGATTCTCAAATAAGCATTTACACAAAGGTGTAAATTCTTTCCTTTTTTGGGATAGCAGCGCTGAGAAGTCCTGGAAAATTAGGATCTTAAATGAGCGTAGGGTTAAAGTATTACATTTGCGGTAAGCCTGGAGAATATTCTCCTTATCTCTATAATTAAGGAATTTGGCAATGACCGCCCTAGGCCTGTCACTACCAACATTACGCTCCGGGCCCAGCCTGTGGGCTCGCTCTACCAGGAGCTTTCCCAGATCGCTCTGTATCCGGAGGGCACTGGCTAGATCCGTTTGCAATAGGTCTATGAGATCGGAGCCTTTGATGGATTCCGGAATGCCCACAAACCTCAGATTGTTCCGTCTGTGACGGTTTTCCAGGTCATCTACTTTAGCTACCAGAGTAGCGATAGTAGATTTTTGGGACAAAATTATATTCTGTGTGGAGGTCGAATCATCCTCCACATCGCTAATTCTCTGTTCCAAATGTGTAATTTTTTTCTCGTTTGTCTCAATACGAGACACCAAGGAAGAGAGACTAGCTTGGAATGTATCTAGGCGCTGATCAATCAGAGGCATAATAATAAGGGACATCTCCCTGGCGGCCGCACTAGCGGACGTTGCCTCTACGGGAGCGGTCATCGGTTGTGAAGGAATAATGGCCGCAGGTTGTGACATTGAGGGAGATGGAGGCGAGGAGGGGGAAGGTGGACCAGATTTTTGAGATCTAGTGGGTTGTGAGGCTGGCCTGGTTTTACCCATTTTTTCCGGAATCCCTCTCTCCAGGTACCTTTTCATACCAAACTTTTCTATGTATAATGCAGATGAGAGTAGGTCACCCCAGCTGCAAATTGCAACTTACATGAACACGTGAATAGACTGCTATCAGCAAATAATGGACCCTAGGAACACACTAACAGAAACGTAATGTACCTAAGTCCCCTGAGGTATGATCCCTACACCCGGAGATAAACACCCAGTAGAGCTAGTGTTGTGGCTGGCCCAGAGGTGTTCTAGCTGTAACTCCTCCCCCCTACAACCAGTTAACAGATCATGTGTCATGTACGACTTAATATCCCCCCAAGCTTGTAATACCTTTGTACCGTGCGTAAGACAAGACGCACTCAGTTCACTGGGGTATATCTGATAGATCGACTTATAGTCCCACTTTTCTGCTGAGAAATGATGTCTTTTATGCAGAAATGACCATTACGCAAATAAGTATTAGCTATGCTTAATTATGTGGGGATCACCGTTGGACATACCCGCCAAGTTCGGTTGTAGATGCCCCTCTGCTGTTTGGTGGTGCTGTTATCCGGTCTCAGGATGACGTCCCGCCGAAGGGGCCTATAAATATGGCCTCCAACCGGGGTCCCTTGTCTTCGTGGGGGCACTGGCACTGGAAAGTTTCTGTTCTGAAATAGGGTTTAGCGCCTCGGGCGGACGCCCCAAGCTCTAGACAGTTCCAGGTAGTGAAGAATGGGTGAATTATATGTGTAGAAATGAGGATAGGCCCTACATCATCCCAGTTATGCCAGCCCACAGATTGGAGAGTAAGCTGAGGAGGTAACTCCAATTCCGTAAAAGTAGAGTCAAGTTGCTTGTAATGTTCTATGTGAGCAGCTTCTTATGACAATTTTGTTAGTTAGCGACTGTGCTTGTAGTGTAATCTTTTAAGTTGCTTGCGAATCAGTTATCCAAGCCTGACGATATGATAATCTAAGTAGATTTGCAAAATAGACAATCAATTGCAGCTTAAACAAGTGGTGAGAGATGTGTTGTACAGCAGCGCCACCTGCTGGCAAATGTCATTATAGCCGGATTATTGCTTAGGAGTCTTAAAGAGGAGAGGAGCTGATATGGTAGCTGACAGGAGCTTAAGCCCACCGTGTGTAATTTCTCAAAGGGGATAGTCCTGAATTTTTGCCAAAGGCTCCTTCACAGAGAACTTAGACTGACATTCACACAAGAGATCCACAATAGTACTTGCCAGTTTGTAGAGCAGGTGATTTTTGGGGCAAGCAGGCACTGCTCCAGTCAATTGTGTCTGTGCCCACTATGGTCTAGCGTGGCTGGTGCTCCAGAGAGGGGGTATAGCGTGTCTGCGCGCTCCACCACCGCCAATAACTATTCCCCTCCACCTACTTTCATTCCACCCACCCGTCAACAGGATGATGTCCGGGCTGCACAGAGAGGCCAGAGTGGGTAAGAGTCTGCAGGCCACCTTCTGTTCCAGTGTGAGTCACAGGCGCCCCTGCCTTGTCTCCCGCAGCTCTTACAGGGCAGGAGAAGGGCTGGAGTCTCCGATGCAGGTTACGCTCCCAGGGCTGCAGCAGGTGTGGGGAGGCTGCTAAGTTAAGGCCATGCACGCCAGTCCAATATGGCGGAGGCCACCGCACCCGCAGCTGTCGGGCCGATCTTCCGGGCTTCAAGGGTCCAGGGAGCCGGGGTTTACCTCCCACCTTTGCCTGGGCTTATCCATTGTAAATCACGGGGGAGCTGAGATGATATGCGCTCACTATAGCCCCGGATGGCAGCAGATGAAGTTTTCTGCCCACGGAGCTCTTAAAACCGCCGCCATCTTGACCAGCGCGCGCACCGGAAGTCCTCAGAGTGTTTTTTAAAGATTGTATTAAAATTATTTATTTATTAGCACTTTTTGCACTTAGGTATTAGCTGGACACTTTCACTAGGGAGGAGGTATAGATTGACTCCCTGGTTTTAATAAATTTTTTGAACACTGTAATGAAGAATACTAGATCTAGTATCGTATTAGAATACTAGTATCGTATTTACGCGCACGTACTTTCTATACACTCCCCTAGGCACACCCCTTGAATGTACGTATTTTGTCAAGATACGCTTTTCAAACCCTACCTTAACTTTTGCCAACGTAACTGCAGTGATCCACACATGTACGTATGGGCAACACGTATTTACGCAGATAAGCACGCCCATACTGTACACTTTAAATACAAACCCCCGCCTACTTAACGTATTTCAGACGTATTTTGGACTCGCGTAAAATTGGCACGCCCACACTTAAAGTATTTACGTGACACAAACATGAATGGCCCATACGTTCACAATTAAGCTAGATTACTGAGCGTATTTTCTATGGTGCGCATGCTCAGTACTTACCAAAAGGTGATTTTACGTCTCCGCCGCACGTAAATTCGCTCACAAGCGTTGTTCTGGATCTGGCCCATTGTTAGTTAGAGTAGTATTTATAGAACTAGAATTTTTTTATGACGTGAAAGTAATCTAAGAAGGGACTTCTGGATATTCTGTTCTTGAAGAATTGGAGGACAGGAATAGAGGACAGGTAGGGTAGCCAACTTTATACGCCTGGTTTGAGGATTTTATAAAGCTATATAGGAATTACCAGCAGATACAGAACTTTAAGACCCAGTAGGTATGGTGCATGGATGCCGGCATTTGATCGTTGATTTCCTTGTTTAATAGTTTTTATTGATTAAAAATATGGTGGAAGTGGATGATTGTTATTGTGAATGAATGTGTATGATAATTTTGAGGTCTCCGTCCCTGTCATTAGTATTCTGTGTCGGGACCTCTCCGGTTTTAGTTTTGAATGTCGGATGCAAACCGGAGGGCAGCAGACAGTATAATTTTCTCTCATATATAGGTTCTGAAGATTTTGGAAGTTTAGGGAAAATTATGAACATAATAGATGGACCTTAGGACCCAGCAGCCCTGTAAAGGAGACATCTGGGCTCCGTTTATTATATCTATTGATTTTTATTGCTTTCCTTATGTACATATAAACCAGAGGTAAGGAATAGAATGAGTTCTAGCTACAGAATTTAAGACTGAAGGTTTTTGTAAAGGTTTGATGAAGATTTTGGAAGGAACAATCAGGAAGATAGATGACGTCACAGGAACTCTTTAAGCAGAGAACTATCACCAGATGAGTTTACCTTGAAAAAGACTGACTCGGTCAGTGGAAACGCGTTGGTAGCTAGTGGTGAGGTGTGAGCTCCCTCTCCCTTTTTTGATATTGGAATCTTGGGCCCTTAGAATTTCTTTTGTCATTTTGAGGAGATTATAACACAAGGGATCCAGACCTACACAAATAATATGCCCTTGTGCGTACCGTATTTACGCCAGCGTACCTACGAACCACTCCCCTAGGCACTCCCCACGGTCGTCCATATTTATGCCGTCTTACGCCGACCAAACCGTACCCTAACTTTTCTGAGCGTAACCATTGGCGTCCGTAGCAGCCATGCGTAATTACGACGCTTAGCAAGCCCATACCGTATGATTTAAATGCCTCACCCCGCCTCTGAAGCTTAATTACGCTGGTGATCGTATACTCGTAAGTACGTTCAGAGTTTTTGGTCGTAATATCTTCCTCGCGCATGCGCAGAACATGGAAAACAGCGTTTTTACGACTACTCCGAGCATAAAAACGCAAGCAGGCGTAGGTCTGGATCAGGCCCAATGTCTGTACAGACAATGCACAGAGAAATAAAGTAGCCCTTTGGCATTCGTAAGTGCCATAAGGTACCTAAAAACAGGGGGCAGGTTGGGGGCTTGAAGAGTGAGTTAGGTGCGCATCTGGCTGCACCTAACTCACTCTTAAGTGTGAATCAGGTCCTTGGTTATTATACGGGCGACATTTGATGCTCTGGATATATCGACACTTAGCCATCCCGCTGCTTTTACATCTGAATATATTCCTATGAGGCCGGTGAGCTTACTGGAGCCATTAAAACCAAATGCACTTAGCCTATGGTTTGGAGTACCTATAGGACAGTACTAGAGACATGCAACTATCTAATTTCGGACCTTATATTTCTCAATATCATCTGGTGGGGAATTTTATCTGACTTTTGGCCAAATAGGGCTATTAGATATAGAACTGTTTTTGATCAGTTGCGGTTAATGTTTATAATCAACTTTCCTTTTTGCAAAGATTAGGATTTTCTAATTATTTTGAATTACTGTTGAAATTAAAATTGTTTAATTCTTTTACTATCAAGGTTGCTACTTTGAATTTTATTTGATCCTATCTAGCGCAGACCATATAAAACGTTAATCAGAGTAATGTTAAAACATAGAATTTCACTTACTGCCCCTCCATCCCAAAACACCCTCCCAGCCCACCAGGAGGTTTCACCCTCCAGCACACAGAGAAAAGTCCTACCCGGGAAGGGTGGCAATGTGAAACGTTATTTGGTCACCATGGAAACGGGATTTCACTGGCTGACCAAGGGTATAAATATAGAGCAGAGCTGTTATTAGTGTAGGGATGTCCTGCGTGCAGGACATGAGTTGCGGCGGGCCTTAGGGTTTTTGTTTTTCAAAGACCTCCCCCACGAATTAAAAGCTTGGAAGATCGGATCATTTTTATGTGATAATTTTATTTATTTTATGCTTCATATAATTAGAGTAATTTTTTTTTATTATTTGGGGTATAAAATGTAAATATTTTATTGTATATAGGGGTATTCAATGTCATTATTTCTTTATTATTTGAGGTATTAAATGTAATTATTTTTATTGTATATAAGGGTAATAGGGGTATTCAATGTCATCATTTTTTTTATAGGGGGGCATTAAATGTTAAGAATTTTTTATGTTAGGGTCCGGCCCTATATTTTATTTATTAGCTAGGAGGGGCATAACTTGTGTTTTGTTGCACAGGATGATAGGGCATGGTGGCACTTGTGGTTCTCCAAGCATCAGCATGCCCTGCCGCACTAAAACCTGGGAAATTCATTGGTGATGTAAAAGGGTCTGACCGGGGAATTTTCCGGGTTTTTGTGCGCTTAAATGTGTCTTTTTTTTTTGACCCGGCATTTGTTTCCGGAAAAACTCGGGTTGAAAAACCCGGGTTTTTCCCTGAGTCTAACCATAAGACTCCCCTTCCATTGCCCTAACCCTAACACGCCCTTCTTCACAGCCTAACCCTAAAACTCCCCATAGAGTCATACTCTATGCTGACCCATCAGTGCAATGGTTCGGCATACTTACCCATTCATAAATTATTAGTATTTTTTTTTTCATAATGCTATTTTCTAAAAAGAAACAGTCCAAAATTAGCTTTCGGCTGTCTCTATTTCTAAAATTGAATTTTCTCTGATAACTGGTTGGACGCAATAAGGAGTAGAGTAGAAAAAGGAATAGCAAATCTAAGAAATATACAAACAACAGCTATAATGTAATTGTTTTACCAATATATAGAAACCTTCTTGGTTGCTGTGTAAACAGAAAAACCACAGCAATAGGATACACAATAAGGTCTAGAAATGATCACAATTGAGAACAGAAGACATCTTATAATGCCATTAGAATAATTTAAAAGGCTATAAATATCTATCAATGCTAACTATAGTAATATAAAATAATAAGAATAACAAATGTCTAATCGTAACTAGTCATATAGAATAATTTGGTGAAAAAGTTACCTGCACTGTATTATATATTTTTGTGTCAAATAGTAGGCCTGGTGAGGTTGTAAGGAGGTTGTAGGTATGTATCTGTATGATAATATCATAAATATATACTAAAAGAGAGACAGGTATCTGAAAACAATATATAATGAAATTAGATGGGATCCAGAGATTATAGCAAGCACTTACACATTGGAACTCAGCCAATTAATGCTGTGCAAGTATATATCTGATGGCGGGGCAGGCCGAGTCGCCATACATACGTGATACACATGGTGGGCAAGATCCTGCATTTCTAACAACAATCTTCCACGTGCAGAGTCTTAAGGTAGGTCGATACGTGTGAGGGGAGAGTAGGGAATGGGCATGTCTGGGATCAGTTGCTGACAGGGAGAGCTGATCCACAGCAGCCATTTTGGAGACCTTAAGGGGTGTCTTCTAGGTAAGTTGGCTCTCAATTTATAAACATATATATGGGACCCAATACTGGGACTCTCATTGTTAGAGTTAGGACCACCATATACAGAAAGGCCTTGACGGTGGCTGGTGGCTTATCTCATATTTGTACAAATATGCGTAACGAACATTTCTGTGTTTTATTTTACAGATAGAACAGTATAGTTTGTTACTGGTTTATGGCAGTGTGCTGAGGCAATTTTTCCCTTTGTTTCTGTGGCTAGCAGGTTACCCCCCTGCCTTTCATGCACCTGTTTAACATTTACTTAATAAATTGATTGAGCAGCTTCCATTCTGGTTTTAGAGAGTAGGGAATGTGCATTTCCCTCGCACGTATAGAATATAGAATCACAAATTTAGCTAATGTACGAAATCTGACCTTATCTATTATAGTAACTGGACCAAAGGTGCAGGAAAGGTGAAAAATCCTAGTGGAAGTAACAGCGAGGTTGGCTGGAGATAGAGTTGAATAGCATTTGAGTAGAGGGCAGAGTGTAATAGACATGTGACAGATGTATTTAACCCAGCAGTTCCCAAACAGTGCACTGCAGTTCCCTGGTGTCCCGCGGCTGCCTTTTGCCTACCAAGGCCACAACATTTCATTTCAAAACTAGAGCGGTTGGTACTCACCTGCGCTGTCCGCGTGTCAAGTACAGAAGAGGCCGAGGAGCGGAACAGAACACCGTGGATGCCACTTCAATCAACCGGAGGACAGTCTCAAAGCAACTGAAGAAGATTCAACTCATCAAGCAACTCTTCCCAAGAATGATGACAGCAAACGGTGAGTGACAACATTTTTTATAATTTTTCTACACCACACAGTACATTGCAGTACATTTAGTATAGGACACAGTGGCCACCGGAGGTAAGTGCACACATTAGGGGGAATTATTAGTCAGGGAAAATGTTTATTTTACATACACACTTATTGTAATGTATAACTGTATGTTTTGTGTAGACTGCATTTTTTTTTACACACACCACACAGCGCAGCATGGTTAGAAGTCTTACCATGCAGAGCTGATATTACTACAAGTCTAAGCAATGCTTAGCCTTGTAGTTCTATCAGCACAGCATGGCTAAGGCTTTCAAACATGCTACACTTGTTTTTTGTTTTTTTTTAACACAGTGAGCGACGGTGAATTTTTCAAGCACAAATCGTGGTGCTTTTCTATAGAAAAGCACCATGATTTACCCCTTGCAAAATCGACACATCTCGCGGGTGTTTAAAAAAAATCGCAGACAACTCGTAGCTTAGTGAATTTGGTGAATTCACATTGCAAATCGCCTGTAAATCGCTGCAAGATCCAACTAATTGAAATCGTTGGAAAAAATTATTTCTTACATCTTTTGGAACAACAAGTGCCAGTGCAGGATATGGTGTGATGCTGAGGCCCACTGTATGGATTCGCCACCACAGTTTGGTAAAGCCTACTGCAGGTAGTGAGAAAATAAGTGTACTACCTGTCTTCCAGATTTACCCTCATCTTTTTTTGATGAACCCCTATTGAAGAGTGCGGCTATTTTTTCTGTTTATTGTTCCATATAGACGAGTGTCAAGATACAGAACCAGCCATTTTATAAAATATAAGTAGCGCTGATGGAACTGGAGAATCCACTTCTATTTTCCCAAGGTTAATATCGTATATTTACAATATACAACAACACAATTATAAAGTCATTAAGCATGTAACAGCAAGTATTTATTGAAAATTTGAAAAAAAGAGTCCAAAATATTAAGCCCCTCTTTTCCTCCCAAACATAATCACATGGCATAATTATCCATACTTTAGCAGACGGAAGGGAAGCACAGCCCATTTCCTCGCAAAATGAGCTCGGACGGAACAAAGTAACCCTGGCGTAACATCTGGAGGGCGCATGTGCCCTCCAGTGAAGGCAGGTCACTTACGCACCTTGCGTGCGTAAGTGATCTACCATAATTAACTCTGAATACGGTCCAATATTACTAACTCTTAGGTACTTATTATCTTTACAAATTGTTCTTAAAAACGAACTGTTCTTAAAACTGGAGATAAAAGAAATAAAATAATAACAATTAAAAAATCCTACTTCGAAGAGAATGAAATAGGCGGGTTCCTCTATTTTAACCTACATCACCTGGAATTCCTTAGCTGCAAAATCATATCATTCACAAAACATTTGAAGTTCTATCTCCTTAAGAAATTGACAACAAATGGAGGTAGAAGCTTCCCAGATTTTAAAGACTATTACTGGATGTTGCCAGACCACATGACATGATTTATGAATTAACATATTTAATTATAGTGACACAGTGCACCACTGTATATAATTGGAAATGTATTTATTTTGGCGTTTCGGAGTCTATTGATTGCTAGGACGTTGTGAAAAATTGTTTGCAAAGGAAGCCCCTGCTAATAAGGCTTGTACATATGTAGCATCCTGACCTGACAGCACAGTAGGGGGTCATTAGCTTTCCATCCTAAGGTACAGGAACTGTCTAATGTAAAATAGATTTGTGCAAAATGTTATGTGCGAAATATGCTTGGTTCAATTGTCTGTAGCAAAAGCATACATCCTGAAGGTAAATATTGTGTGCAAGATTTTAGACATGGCGGCACCACTTTGGGACTACTCTCCTCCCAGCAAGCATGCCAAAAACTGTAAAAAAAAAAATCAGCTGTGTTTTGTATTGACAGGTATTCCATCTGAAGTCTGGACATCAAACCAGCATTCCAGGTCCTTGTTAGGGCCCACTGAAGAGCTAATAAAACATCTACTTGCTTCAAGAATTGCATCAGCTGCATTCCTGTAGATCCATTTCTCAGCTGACCTGAAGAGAACCCAGCGTCCTGTCAACTCTGCCAAGCTACCCAGCAGCCCTAAACCATAGCAAGCCCTAAACCATAGCAACCCCTACAAGAAGTGCATCGCGGTATGGAAAAGATTCATCGACGATGTATTCTGTATTTGGACAGGAAATGATGATCTATTAAACGAATTTAAACAATACCTGAATAATAACAAACTGAACTTGGTTTTCACCACAGAAACCAGTCAAGAAAAGGCCATCTTCCTTGACCTAGAAATCATGGCCACCAAGGATGGACTCAAAACTAGAACCCATCTTAAAAATGTCGACTGTAACACCTACATACCGTCAAATAGTGGCCACCATCGTAAATGGTTAAAAAACATCCCCAACGGGCAATTCCGCAGATTAAGGCGCAACTGCACAGATATTGAAGATTACAATATCCAAGCAGAACTATTGAAAACTAGATTCCTGGAGAAGAACTACAACAAAAATATAGTATACCACTCTTTGGAAGAAAATAGAAATAAAGAAAGAATAACGCTCCTGGAAGATAAAAACATAACCAAAGATAAGACCAAGAATACAGGAAGGAAGAATAGGGGTGAAAATGAAGACATGGGAAACAGAAAAGAAAAAGGGAAAAGAGGAGAAAAGGATGAAAACGATGGCAAAGACAAAGAAAATGATAAAGAAAAAGACGATACGGTTCATCACAAATTATAATGACAACTATAAAGAAATAGAACGTATCCTCAGAAAGCATTGGCCGATTCTACTCAAGGACCCCATCCTTGGGAAACTCCTCCCGAAAAAACCTTGTGTGACCTACAGAAAAGGCCAAAGCCTGAAAGATATCTTGGCTCCCAGTGCATTGAGAAACCAGGAAGAACAGAAGCAAACTTGGCTAAAAGAAGCCCAACCGGGTTTCTACCACTGCACTAGCTGTAAGGGATGCACAACCATGAGATATACAGGGACCAAAGCGACTACCTCCTTCAAGTCCAACTCAACAGGTGAAACATTCAGAATAACAGATAAGATCACATGCGCCTCAAAGGGCGTGATTTATCACCTCACTTGTCCATGTGGACTGCAATATGTGGGCCGAACAACGAGATCTTTAAAAGATAGAATCGCGGAGCACGTAAGAAATATCATCAAAGGTCTCCCCACCCACAGCATACCTGCACATTTCCAGAAAGAACACGACTGCAATCCAACTCACATGACGTTTTTTGGTATTAAGAAAGTGAAAAGACACTGGAGAGGTAGCGACTTCATAGCAGCCATTTCAAAAGAAGAGACCAAATGGATCTTCTCCCTGGAAACCCTGGCCCCCAGGGGTCTAAACATCGATCTGGATTTGGCCCCATTCCTTTTCTCATAATTTACCTCTATACTCCTGGCCCAGTTATTCTTTGGATCACTCCTAATACTGCTATCATAATGCAGAGCAGCCAATCTATCCTTCCCCTTCCATCTACTACAAAACCACAGGGCATATAAGTTAAGTTAGCCTCCATCCCTCTGCATCTAGTTCCCCCCCCTACTCATGTAGGGGGGGGGGGGGGCCGACTCAATCCATAGTTGGCATCATATCTCCATCTTCCTAGACAGTCCTCGCTCTTTATATATATCCACTGATTATATGAGGGTTATATTCCACCACTACAATTGACTTTGCGTTTTATAATTAATTAATTTCTGCTAATTTCAAATTGTTATATAAATATTGCATTATCATTTTTTACTTTGCGTCTTTATTTAATTATCATAATTTGTGCATGACCAATCTCATTTCCCTCTAATGAGATACCCCTCAATTAACCTAAAGTGCCAAAACCTTAAGTGCCAAACATCTAATGAGGAGCAACCAAAAGAAGAAAAACTCGTATATAATAAATGAAAACCTTTTAAACAAATAAAATGAAAAGACCAGCAATACACTGAATACTAGCGCTAGTCACGCTGGATAAGTTTTGTTTACATGTTGTCAACAAAACAGCTGTTCCGGGAGACCAGGAAGACGCGCAGTCGCTATTATAAAACCCAGCATCAACTGTATGGAAGTAAGACAGTATCAGAGGCTGACTATTGCACCCTGAAGAAGCCAACGACGGTGAAACACATAGGTGAAGCCTTGTGGAGATCTCCTAACATTATCGATACTGCAGAGCACCGCTCACTGGAAAATTTAGCAAGCCGCTATCCATTCCGTAACAGCGCGCGGCGGCG
>WWET01004479.1:61629-72493 GCA_011038615.1 Limnodynastes dumerilii | reverse complement strand
AGGAGGGAGATTCTAGGGCAAAGCCCAAAACACAGATTAGGGGAACACAGACGAAGACTGAGCAACACATAAAGAGCGGCAGAGAATAAGGCAGGGCAGGCACTATGTGCCAAAATAAATCCAACCAGCAGCAAGGGTATGAATTTGGTGCAGTTTAATGAAACCAGCAATACACTGACTGTAAAGGCAAAATAATGGCAAGCACTATGTGCTGGATAATGCAGCCACACAACAGAATGCAGGAAGTATGGTAGCACTATGTGCCAGACTGAAAACACAAATAAAGGCAGGCACTATGTGCCAAAATAAATCCAACCAGCAGCAAGGGTATGAATTTGGTGCAGTTTAATGAAACCAGCAATACACTGACTGTAAAGGCAAAATAATGGCAAGCACTATGTGCTGGATAATGCAGTGTAACCACACAACAAAAATAATAATACAAAAATAATAAGCAAGCACTATGTGCTAGATAAGGCGGGATAAACACACAACAGAGATAATACAAAAATAATAAACTGCACACTAACACAAATATCAGGGAAAGGCTGCAGCAGACAATAGTAAACAGACAGACCGGAGAACTGACAGGAATACTTACACCAGACAGGAGGAATAGACAACGACTGGAAACAGATACAAGGGCTGGAACAAAGATCAATAAAAACAAAAACAGAGAGAACCGATGGGATGGCTAGAATTTGAAGCACAGAGAAAACGGGAGGCTGAAAGCTAAGAGCAGTAGCACACACCAACATGAGCTGGAAACACTAACAGGAGAACTGGACACTAACAGGAAACAGAAAGCTATGACCCACACCTGTGCACTGGATCAAGGAGCATATAAACCCAGTCCACAGGTGTGGGAAGACAAAACATAATGGAAACAGGCAGGGAACCCACTAGCAGCCACTAGTGGCAGGAATTGGAAATACACAGAACATACAGGTCTGCCCCTATGGGCAGAACAAGATACCACAGTCCGGATGTAACAATCAGCTGCATTCCTGTAGATCCATTTCTCAGCTGACCTGAAGAGAACCCAGCATCCTGTCAACTCTGCCAAGCTACCCAGCAGCCCTAAACCATAGCAAGTGGTTCAGGGGGACAACAGTCAGACAAGGGACATGCAATAGCCATATCAGTGGATACCTGGAAAGCAATTCTAGGCGCCGACGGTAGGAGCCTAGTGGTGGCAGCACAAAACCCCTCCTACAGCGCAGTGGGATGAGCCAGTGAGTCAGTTACTGGCTGTAAGAAGGTACCCCTATACACTCACGTAGGAGCCATATAGGGATAAATCATATTCCGTAGCAACGTAGCAGGACAATGGTCAGTAGCCTGTTACAGACTGGTGACATCAGAGGGATCAGTGTGTCCTATCAAACTGGACTTCTCAACTAAGCCAGATAGCACTCTCCTTTGCTCCCCCAAACACCCTAGCATGGCTCGATATAGAAGCTGCCCATCTTGGCATCTCCCCCTTTTCCGCTCTCTGAGGATTGTCCCAAGCGGCCCGCACAACCTTAACCTACTCCCTTCCAACTACCTTCTTTATTTCCTCTATTTGGAATGCCTGCAAACTGAACCGTGTGCCCCTCACACTCCATTATGGGACAACCCTGTGTTTCCCCCTGCCCAGTGTCATTGATTCTCAATACCTTTGCGTCTGGCAGTTATCCGCTTTGCCTCTGAGCTAATTTACAATGACACTTGGCTTTCCCCCCCCAGACCTCTACCAAAATTTTCCTGACCTCCCCTGTAACCCCTTATTTGGTATCAATACAGAAGAATTATATTATATAATGCCGTTATATATAAATATGTACTTAACCTCCCCACGCTGGCCAAAGTAATTATCACCAGATCCTGGATGGTGCCTGACCCCCCCCCTAAGTGCAAAGTTGGGTTGCCCTGGTTAATGACACTGTAGGCTATTCCTGATGCTCCACCTTTGATATCTTTCCTGTTCCCCTGATGAGGTGTTCCTGTGGGATCTAATCCTCCCCTGGCTAATTGCTTCTCGACAGGGTGAGATGCCATTGTCTCCATACTCCCTCCCCGCTAATGCGCTTTGTCTAAGTCCTTTAGTTAGTGTGGTGAGATCTTTACCAAAAAAAGATGTGTATGCAGGAGAGATGGGTTATGTGTATTACTCCTGACTTATATAGTCCTGCTTTATTATCTAATATAATATAATATAATCTTCACTAAGTTACACATATGTTATTGCAGTGCCTTGGGGTGGGTTTCAATGTTTTCAAGCTTTGCTTGTTGGTTGTATGTCTGTACGTACTGAAAATCAATAAAAAATATATATATATATGTATTTAGGCTGTGTTCTTTCCTACTCTCTATAAGAATTTGAGGATTTAATCTGTTTAGGTTATTCTAAAACAATTGCCCTTAATGTTTAACAACCAATGTATTATGCTGACTCACAGGTTGCTTATAAATTTACCAGCTGGAATACAAATAGCTTATTTATATTTTGTCAGTTTTAGTTCAAAGATGTCATGTTCCGGCATATGTTTTGTTTTAATATTATAAACAAGTTAATAAAAATCAGTGGAAGCCTGAAAATTAATAATGCAAGATCAATCCCTTTCCGCCACTTTCATCATAGTTATTAAATTGGTTAAGCCCTTATGTCTTTATGGGGACGGTGCATAAAAGTTAAGGTAGACACAGAACCTAGGATTGCGCAGCAATCTGCCATCAGAACTCTGCCGCGGCCAGAGCTCCAGACCACAACGGCGGCAGAATTCTGGATCCGGTCCATTGTTATAATGTTCAAATGTATGTTTTTATTGTATAAAAACTGTTGTTAAGTTGTTGTTGACAGCTTTGATTATTTTCTGACTTTGAAAGTTCTGTACATACAAATATAATTATAATCTTAAAATAGATTTCAACAATATTTAATGGCACTTTATATACTACAATTTTGCATTAACAGACATTTGATACACAAATAATGTATTATATTATGCAGGTATCAGATGGATTTAAGAAAGTTGCTTTTTATTTTATTTTTCTTTAATCGAAAGTTAAAGGGCCAATTCCCACAAAACAATATAAAGTCTATATTCAATGTTAAATATCAAGATGAAAGTCCAGTGCATGAAATTCCTGTTTTAATGGAATGCTATTTTCATCAAGTAAAAAGAGACTTCTAATCAGGAAAAAATAGGATTCTCCAGTCTCTGCTAAAAGAGAATGGCACAAATCTGCTACTAAATGACCATATGTTACATTTGTAAAGTTGGCAACTGTTTTGTTTAGTAAATTAGGAGCTATATTTAAAAAGATTTTGTCAAGAATATCTGATGCGATGTGAACACACACTGCACAGTCCTCACTCATAATAGTCATTAGTGCTGGTCTGTAGAAAGTTTGAATTTGATTGAAAGGCAAACAGGAGAAGCACTGTTCATATACATGATTTTCATCTACTTTTAACTCTATTTTGCATTTCCCACACCCAGAGTATATGACTGCAGAAAGAGACATCAGGATATCTGTAATACATGTCTTTTGGGTCATTAAAATGTTCTTAGCATCAGGAATGCGAAATTCCAACTCAGAAATGCTGCCTTGCACTTGAATCTCACCTGAATATCTACTTTCAGTAACAGCCCTTAGGCTCATCTTATTTGTTGGGGATACATTTTCAATGTACCTCTTTTGAAAACCTATTGCTCTTATGTCATCATCAAACAAGCATTCACAGGATGACCATGGTGTAGTGTGTAATTCCATATGACCAGAAAGTATGTTCTTCTGAGAAAATATGTATTTAAAAACCCAGATGTGGTCTCTTTTGCGTCGAATCTGATCACACCAAGAAATGCTTGCTCCCCACAGTATTAAGGTACCAGTATGTCCTTTCCTTTCTTCAATGGTTAAAATTATTTTATTCTGCTGCAATCCTTTGAAATTGTATGTGCACTCCTTTAGAATGGAAATACTACTCACTTTTAAAATTGAATGCACCAGAAGCTCTGGTTGAAGCTGAGCAAGTCTCACATATTGAACACAGTCAAATTTCTGGGACGGCCTTGGAGGTAGTTCTCTTAGATAATAATGCTTTTTACGAACATAGTCTATTAATTCTTGCAGAACTGTATGTTCAATGATGTGTGAACTTTGTTCCGGGAGAACAGTAGAATAGTTTCCAAGATTTATCAAGTGACTCCTGAAAGTAGACTGCAAGAAAGCTTTTTCATTCCACCGGTCTTCAGAAACTGTCATATTTTTTAAAATTATGATATCCCCAGGGGATAAGGCTAAACTCCAAAATGCAGCAGATCTCCACAGCAATACTTTATGTTCAGCATCTGATTGGTCCAAAACAATTATTGTTGCTAATGGAAAAGAAGAGCCTGCATTTGGTCCACTTTTTACCTGGATTTCTTTAACATAACATGGGTGCACAACAACCACCAAAATATTGTACTCTTTATTTTTTTCTGAGCAGCATTTTAGAAGAGTTAGTACTTTTACTAACATTTCTTTGTTAACGTTATCAGGTCTTTTCTTAACACATGTCACAACTGAGGAAGATTGTTTGGTCTTTTTAGACTTTTGCTCATTTTTACTTGAGGATGAAGATGTGATCTTTTTTTTCCTTTTCTTATTAAAGTTGACAGAATGATTATTTAGCTCACAAATACTTGCTTTTGTGGATTTTTCTAGATCTTTAAGATCAATTTGAAAATGTTTATATTGATGGGAAGTTGATTCTTGTGTGCTGGACTCATAATCAAGTATTTGAGTAAAAAGTTCAAAAGAGCAAGCATAAATAACATCTTGGTGTGCAGATTCTGGTGTAGTGCTTTCTTTAACAGCATTTTTGGGGGAAACTTCAAACTTGCCTTGTCTGGAAGGACTTACAGAAATTGTTTTATTCTTTGCGGTTATATTTTGTCCAAAAATGTGTACATGACCTTGTACGGCAAGCTGGCTAGATGTCAGAACAGAACTAAATTCTGTTTGAGTAGATATTCCTAAATTTGTACACGTCTTCACACCATCATCTTCAGCCTTAGGGTATGACACATCTAAGTAGTCAGGAACAACATCACTTGTGTCTCGTGTACTTTTGTGACAACTTGATGTTATATGACAGTTTTCTGTGCTGGAGACCAACCCTGAAATGATTCCTGTGACACAGTTATCTGCTTTCTGCAGCAAATTACCTTTTCTCCTAAGAGTAAATAATGACGGTAGAGCAGACAGCGGCTTTCCGTATGGAGCAGCTCCAAGAAGTTCACGATCTTCCGAAATATTAGTGCTATTAGCATTTTGCAACTCTAACCCATAGTAAGTGTTAACATACGCGATTTCTTCCCACTCAGTTCTTTGACCATCCAAACAACTGATGTCTGAAGACCATGGCAAAGATGGTAAAATAGGCGGAGCGCCAATAAAAATGTGTACGACACCTTTATTAGACATTTCGTTCTAGGTGTTTTTAAATAACCCCCATTTGCTCTTTACTGGCTTACAGATCTCCTCCTTGTATATGCATAATGCTGCTACCTGTTACTTCCTGTAAATCGTAATTTCCGGATTCTGCCTTACGACTCGTTACGAGTTACGAGCAATTGCGTTTCACTGGGAGGAAACAGGAAACAATTAGCTGCCATTTTTAATCCCCACCCATCTTCTCTCCAACGCGTGCACGGAGCTAGTGTTACACATGCGCAGTAAATCCGTGACTGTTGCTAGGGTAACAGTGTCAGTTGTGGTTTCTAATTTGTCCTAAGGAAGATCGGCCTCCGCTCCTGGTGCGCCACTTATATGTGCGAAGATGGTGAGGAATTTATTTTTATATTTATGTTTTGTGGTGCAGTATTATTGACAGACTTTTGAATTTATAACATTAATGTATCCAAATAGGCTACTCTTTCGACATAAGAAGCCTCTAAATCTTACAGATCTACACACTCTTTTGCACATGCTTTGTCACATAACTTAACCCCACAACACATATATATCATATGGAATTGCTTTTGATTTTTATGGAATTAATGAGCTGTTTTAAATGTCATCTCAAGCAAAAAAAAAAAAAAAGGCAATCTATTTGTTTAATTTTTTTAAAGACACCCCTAATTATTTCAGATCCTAAATACCCACACACTCCAAACTTTGGACATACATTCCCCATACCTACCAACATTTGAGAATTTAAAAGAGGGACAAAATCTTAGGCCTGGTAGAGAGTGTGTGTCCAGTGGGTGTCTGGGTTAAGTGGGTTTGTCTTGCACTGCCCAGAGAGTGGGTCTAGTGCCTGTCCCATTTATTAATTCAGCCATCCATATGCCTGCCCCTTATTATTTGAACAGCCATCCATATGTCTGCAACTTATTCATTTATATTTCGCTGTTTATATGTCCAGCCTCCATATATCTTCCCACTTAATATATGTCCAGCCTCCATATATGAAACCCTTATTATGTGTCCAGCCTCCATCTGCCTGCCCCTTTATTATATGTGCAGCCACCCATATGTCTGTCCCCTTATGATATGTCCAGCCTCCATATCTGCCCCTTTATTATTTGCCCGTCTTCCATATGTCTGCCGGATTATATGTCCAGCCTTCATATGTCTGCCCCTTAATGTCCAGCCTCCATATATGTGCCCCTTTTTGTCTGCCTCATGTTATATGTCCAGCCTTCATGTCTGCCCCTTGATTATCTATTCTCTTACTTACCTTTGATGTCTTCTCTGGTCACATGGTATGGCAGTACTGGTAATACAGGAGCCCTGTAGGACCAAATCTGTTTTCTAGAATGGCAGTGATCATATAGGTTAGGTCACTGCCATTCACTGTAACAGGTTAGGCCCTACAGGGTACCCGTAGGAACCCTGTATTACAAGTACTGTTATGTGAAAAAGCCCTGTCGCATATACAGCAACACAGGCTAAAAAGAAAAAAAAAAAACTTTGTCCCGAGATTCTGATCTTTCTGGACAAGTTGTAAAGCAGATGGGACAGCGGGACAGTTGGGAGGTGTGATTCCCCCACACCTCTACCCCACAACACATGGTATATCATTTATAATAACAGCTGAATTCCATGGAATGAAAGCTGTTTTGTATGTCATGTCAAAGCAAATAAGTATGTCCATTTGGCTGCATCTCACAAAAGAGATGCCTTATTCCTAGATTCCCCTAACCCACATACGTCAGTATTCTCACCAGGGCTTCTATTTTTGCTTACCTCCTACCCGAGAACCCCCTGTTAACTTTTAATCCTTTTTATACTGTGCCTATTTAATTGAGAAAAGCACCCCTTTTCTCATTTAAATATCATAGAACTCCCTGTTACACTAGCGCAGAGAAGATCTGGGGGCGATAATCCTGTCTGAACAGGGAGGTGCTGCACAGGCTTGATTCATTGTGTGGGGACCACAGAAGAAAGGCAAGTAGCAGCGAGGACAGGGCATCCAGTCTCCTACGCTGCTACCGCCTCATCTCTTTGTCCCCAGACACTGCCTCCACTCTGCTCCAGACACAGTGCTCTCAGTGTGTAGTGTTCTGCTTCCCTGTGTCCTATCTCCCTCTGTTTTATATAACTGTCCAGACAGTCATTTATCACAGAGGGAGAGAGGGCACAGCGCTGTAGATTGCCAGGCACTTAAAAAAAAATCGTAGCTAGGGTCTGGTTATCAATCATGATTGATGAGATGATCGCACACTAATATTTTTTGAGAGTTTTATGAGCATTTAAAAAATAGCTTTCCTTCACACTAAAACAGTTTTTTGCCTTAACCTTGATAATTATGTGACTGGGCTGATAATCACTCTGCACTTTAGAAACTAATTAGTCCTTAAATTAGTCTCCCAAGGTTGACCGTTTTGGGGGTTTTGACTGCTGTGACCCAGTCAGGTCTTATTTTATCATTTTAAGCCAAGAATAATATTAATACAAGCTTTGTACAACACAGACTAGTGACTGAAAACTATTTGGCACTTAATATTATAAATAAGACCAACATGTATAGGTCATCAGTGTAATAATATATTATTTCAATAAAAGTTCACAGTAATAAACTTGATAATGTTTAGTCGTGAAAATCCAGGACTATGCTAATGTCTGTAATTTTTACATAATCATTACATTTATTTTTGTATATCATTTGCTATTTTATGCTCTTTATTTCAAACTTGATGTTATGTCTTGGAATTTATTTTCAGATGCTATCACGAGCCAAACCTGCTGTAGGCAGTGATCCACAGCAGCTGGATAAAAACAAGAAAAAAGAAAAGAAAGTTCCTAAACTGGATGACTTGCTGGTCCAGCGAGACTTTACCGGGGCAATGACCCTTCTGGAGGTATGATACTGACTTTTTTTTTAAATTTAATCTTTGAGTAAACATCCTAGCACATACTGCCATTGGGCCGGATCCATACCTATGGGTGCCTTACGGGCGCCCGAGGTCATTACGGCCGACATGGTAGTGGGGACTACCCGATAAGGGTAGTAAGATCCAGAGAAATGCGTGGAAATCCCTAATCACAGGTCCACAACATCCAGACATCTGAATGATTGGTCTGTTAACCATTCCACTTGCACTAGCTGTACCCTAATTTAAGTTTTTAAAGTTGCACGAATGCGGCAGTGGATAAGTTTGAATTGATATGCAGTGCGTGGGTATGCCTGTACTGTACATTGTAATGCCAAATCATGCCCACTGGCGAGCACACATCAGTCACTTTTTGCGGAACGAAATGCAATCCCAGCACATGCAAATGAGAGCAAAATCTGAATTCTGGTTCTAGTACGTTATTGCTTTGTGTTTATTTTTTCTCTTCTATATTGAGGAACCCTTTCTCTTTAAAAAGAAATGCAGAGCACTAATGATATTCATAATGTTATTCTGTAGTTTATAAATCATTGAAACATGGAAGGTTCTGTTAAACTGCATAACAAATTTGTGTTCATAGTTTAAGTGTCATGCAGGGGAGCGTGAAGACGACACTGATTTATGGATCGGATACTGCTCATTTCATCTGGGTGACTACAAAAAAGCCCTAGAGGTAACATATTCCCAGTCCAGTGATCTTAATTTATATTGTTATGGTTGTCTCCCTGTGTAATGCATGTTTTATGTAGCAGTATACATTTAGCACATGAAGTAGTGATAATACATAGAATTACAATATCAGAGGTAAGAATGACTTCTAAGTGCTTAATTTCCAAATGGATATATAAACAGAAAGGGCCAGATCCAGACCTAAGTGCACTTTAAGTATGATTGTGTAGCGTATTTTCATGATCGTAAGTACTATGCACTCCCCCGGTCACTCCCCTCGATCGTTCGTAATTTAGCTATTTTACGACTACCAAACCATACCTTAACTTTTCCAAGCGTAGCCGCGTTCGTGCGTAGTGTCCGGACAGATGTAACTGCCTAACCCACCCCATACTGTACAATTTAAATGCCTCCCTCCGCCTACAAAGCGTATTTCTGGGTTTTGTATTTACACTGAAGGTACGTACGATCAGAGTTACGTTGCGTAACATCTGGCGCACGCATGCACAGTACATACGCAATTTTATAATAGCGGCTAGCATAAATACGCTTTCATACTGATGTCTGGATCTGGCCCAAAATGTTGAAGGGTGTTGGTTGAAAAAGTCTCTGTTAATCTATAGAAGATGAAGTAAGCAAAGAAAATGAGTAGGGATAAAGGAACATATGTAAGATGTCGCAGAGCCATAAATGTTTTTAATAGGAATTTCTACATTCAGAACACATCAATGTAAAGGATTGTGAGTAAAACTGGGAAAATATGATTTTTGTAGAAATCCTACATTGCTGCTATGCTTACTCACAATTTTACACCCGATCATTGTACTGTCCACACTAAAACGATTGCCCATTGTTTACTAGCAAACATTATATATAATGTTTCTTTTGTAAATTAATGACCTAACTTCAGCTTAACTGTGGCAGACAAATTCTGGGTCTTCATACAATCTTAGTCAACAGGTTTTAAAATATTGATTTTTCAAGGATTGTGCAATCAAATAAAAAATGGCATACCGTTGTATTCCTGTTTACTCTGAAGAGATTGTTTATATTCTAAGCAACAGAACTGTGGTTCACATCGAACTGCTTCTTTTTCTGACTAATGATGAACAAACGTAAAAAAAAAAAAAAAAAAAGGGTTGTCAAATTTCTATGTTATTGTATGCTTCAGTTACATAACTGAATTCTAGTTGCTTCCTTTGGCTGTCTGCTTAAATAAAAATTGCACTTTCCATTGAATCTTCTCATTTTTAATTTGTGGTAAAGTGTCCACAGATTTAATTGGGACTTTTGTAGGCTTAATAAATATGCATACTTTATTAAAGGACTGTATCAGAGCCTTACATTTTATTATTATTATTATTATTAACGTTTATTTATAAGGCGCCACACAGTATCCGCAGTGCCGAATCAATAAAATATACTGAAGCAACCATAAAATACCAGCTATATCAAGACAACCCCCTCCCGCGTACCAGACGTAGCTAGGATCTCAGATGTTGAATTAAAAGTTTCTGTAGGGATGGCCCGGGTATCCACCCCCTTCAGAGAATGATCACCGCAACATCCGTCTGTGGTGGGGTCCTTGATGCTTGGCTGGATCAGCTCCACTCACGCATATCGAACCCTCCGGGGTCCTTTTTCAAAGTGATGACAATTGTATTTCGGAGATAGATTTTGATGATTGACAACTGTTGAATATTACTGGATACATAGAAGCGCGGATAGGTGGAAGTAATATATTTATGTATATACTATTGTTCTTAAGGGGAAAGTAGAAACCCCCTTTTTTTTTTTTTTTTTTTTCACCCCCTGTCGTT
>WWET01004479.1:38550-52418 GCA_011038615.1 Limnodynastes dumerilii | reverse complement strand
GTGGTGAACGGGTCCAAGATGGCACCGCCTCCCTCCAGCGCAGTAAACTGTTGCGTCAAACCAAGTTTGCTGGTGGTCGGGGGGAGCAGGAATTAATCAAACCCCTCAACAGACTTGCGGACTTCATTCCCGATATTTGGCAAACAGAGCAACGGAGTGCTAACGCCAACTCTGCTCTGATCAAAGGTCCTCTGGCAGAGACCGCTGCTGCACCGCCGCTCACCTCCGCCGCACTACCGACACCATCCCACATCACAGAACTGGATCTCGTTCTGCAGCTCACTCCTTTGCCAGCACTCAAGTAAGCAAAAGACACCGATGCAGCTTAATACAGGATGATTTGTAGGATTTTGTCGGGAGCACTCAGACAGCACGTCTTACTCCATCTTCATTCAGGCCCTGCCCCCAAATAGAATGCATTCTTAAACAAAAGGTAATTTTTTGTAAGAATAAATTCAATCAAAGTCAACAAGAAAGAGTCAGGAGGACCTTAATAAGTATTAGCTGCAATTACCTCTTTCACAGCCTCTATACCATCAGAGTGAGCAATATTTGTGTAAAGGATGGACACATCTAGTGTCACTAGCAACAACTTACCAGGCAAATGACCTACAGATTTTAAACAGGTCAAAAAATGGGTCGGGTCCTTAACATAACTACTTGTAGCCTGAACTAGAGGCTGTAGGTAAAAATTGACTAGCTGCGAAAGAGGTTGGCACAAGGAGCCCCTCGAGGAAATAATGAAGTAGAGCCAGAAGTACGTACGCGAACGATTTTACGCTAGCTGCTGACGTAAAATCACCCATTAGTATTTACTGTGCATGCGCGCGGCAGATGTTATGCTACGTAACTCTGAATGTATGTGCCAGCCTAGTATCAACAGCATAATTACGAACAAGGGGGCGTGCCAGCCATATGAGGCGGGGGGAGGCATTTAAATCCAGCAGTATGGGCATGTTTAGGCAGTTACGCACGTTCAGCCTGTACGTACATCAGTACTTACGCTGTGTAAAGTTAAGGTAGGATTTAGGAAGCATAAAATGGCCAAGGTACGTACGAGCAAGGGGAGTGCATAGTAAATACGCTAGTGTAAACACGCTACGTCTTGAAACGTAAAGGAAACATAGCTCTGGATCTGGCCTCCCCGGTGGTTGTTGAGGGTCTTGTGTATTTTGAGAAACATATACATAGTAGGAACAACAGGATAATCCTGTCTAATGAATCTTGATGTTTCCATATTTATGACACTCTGCATAACTGAATCAGAAATAAAACTATCAGTCTCCCCTTTATACATACTAGTTGGATTATAAGTGAACATTTTGTAACATTGTGTATCCATCAGTTGCTGCTTAACATTGTTCACATAATCTTCGCGATTGAGGATGACAACAGCTCCCCCTTGGCTGCAGGGAAAACAGAATTGTCCTTATTGTACTTAAGGGAACACAATTCAGCTTGTTCATCAGGCTTCAGATTAGGATAGTTAATGCGTCCATGCAACCACTTAGAAAAAACGTCCTTTCTAACCAAGTGCATAAAGGTATCGATAGAGGGGTTTGATATGGGTGGGTCAAACATTGATCGAGACTTGAAGGGTCCAGGCATAGGCATATCAGGTTTATAACAAAAATTATTTTTCAACTTTAACAAATGATGAAATTTGTAGCATTTCACCTCTATATCAAATTGATTAGGTCTAAATTTTTGCACAAAAGATAAACCTTTACTTAGTATTGCCATCTCAGCACAACTGGGTTCATAAGAGGATAGATTGTATACTATTCTTTCTTTCTCACAGAGATTGTATTTCCATTGCCTTCGGTGCTTCTGTCCACCTTCTCTTTAAATTAATTTGTGCTTGCTCCTTGAACCAATATCCTCGCTGAAAAAGGCACCCTTGGAACCCTTTTACGTCCAGTATTATCAGAATCGCTTTGAGAGCTAGCAGTATCAAGATCTTGTTGATGGAGGCGTCTCTTCTGCTGCCACTGCTATAATTCCACCTATGGTACTGAACTAGTTGATTTGATACCCAGGGATAAACTTAATTATCTTTATACTCCTCTTTCAAAAGTTTATATTTACGCTTCTTAAAAGCCAGCAAATCACTCTCAAAGCATGGTAACGAATAAGTTCATTTACAATTCCAATCAGTAGACTTGTCAGTATTTTTCTACTGATGTCACCTTAACAGTCAATGCATTCATTTCTTTTTGAATAATGTCACTTTTGGATTTGACTTTCTCAATAATCAGAACCATTAAGTCTAAAGAGCATTTATTTTATATGTTATACCACTGCTGACAAAAAACTTTGTCACTTCGCCCAGTGGGGGTTGTTTCTTTGTAGCAGGTTAAGAGCTTTCTTTATTAAACAGGATAGAGCAGGAGAGAGGGAATTAAATTATACAATGTATATAGCCCCAATGTACGCCAATCTCGACTCGCTCACACTGAAAACTGGATCCTGAGGGGATCTGGCATTGGAACCCTGATGCACGAAGTATTATGCAACCCCCACCCCTACCCGGCTACTATTTAGTACCACATGGGTGGCAAAAGTTTCTCGGAAGAAGACTGATAATTTTTGGATTTCATTTATTATAATAAAGAAAGTCACTTTTTTATTTATTTAATATAGAATAGAGGCACCAAGACTTCCATATTATTTTTGTACACAATGTATTTCTGTCGAGGGGGTGTGATCCCTGCATAGAAGGGTCATTCTCTCCCAGTCAGTTCGGAATTGGCTGGGATATCGATTGCTTATGCCTTGATGAAGCATAGCATTAAATCCCCGGGAGCACCGAACATGGTGCTCCGATAGGTAACTTTCCCAACCCTTTCCCTAATTCTAACCCTAAGCCCCCCCTTCCATTACCCTAACCCTCCTTTCCACACAGCCTGACCCTAATCTTCCCTTTTCCCTAGCCTGACCCTAACCATCCCTTGTCTATAGCCTAACCCTCCCATTCTATGATCCTAACCCTAAACCCACCCCAAGACTAAAAGTCCCCGGAGAGGTTACTCAATGGGAAATTGTTGAGCTTGGATATAACTGGCTTAGTAGGATAAATTAATGTTGTCCATACAAAATACAAAATAAATTTTGTGCCTAAAAGTTTAAAGATACTTTGCTACACCATGTCACGAAACGCGGGACTTACCGCATGGGAGGCTGTCTGTCGGCGGTACTCTTCATTCTTGCCCACCCTGCATCCTCCTGTTCAGCCTCTTGCCTTGACTCCTGTGGTGTGATCTGGCGCCAAGCTCAGATGACCTCCGGTGCATGTGCACCACCATGTTGGATCCAGTCACCAGATCTCAGCTCAAGGGGCCACATGACCAGGCCATTTAATCCTGGTCAAGGGCACTTTGTTTAAACCAGCAGCACAGATTAACCTGTGCCAGAACAACTTTCAAGGATCTGGTTGCTTTCTGAGTAGCGTCCCTGCAATACTCAGTTAGTCCACGTCCAGTCCACCAAGTCTGTTAATTCCAGGGCCAGTCCTGGTCAAGTCCAGTCCATCCAAGTCTGCCAGGTTCATTCCAGTCCTGGCCCAGTCCAGGTCAAGTCAAGTTTGCCAAGTTCATTCTAGTCCTGGTCCAGTCCAGGTCAAACCAAGCCTGTTCAAGTGCTGTCTAGTCCTGTCCAGTACTTCTATCATCTTACCCATAGTTTTACAGCCAGTAGCTTATGAGCAAGTCATATATTAAACCATCCAGCTTTCATTATTCCGCTGAACCACTTTCACATCCCCGGTAAACCCAGAGCGCATACCCTAACCTGTCCGTGATAGACCATAAAATTAATTAATATTTTGTGACTAGTGCATATAATAAATGCAGTATTTCTTTTGAAATTATACAAGAAACCAAAGAAATATCTTATCAGAATGCAATACACACAGCCAAAAAGAGCATTTTTGCAAATTACAATTATATGTGTAAATTGTTTTGTTTAATTTACACTGACATTTAATTTTACAGTTTGTTACTAAAGTATTGTTTGAATTATCTTTCAGCACCAAAGAGTCGTTTGCAGAATCGCTTGCTCTTCCATTTGGCCCACAAGGTAGATAATTATAAACTGTTCATTTACTCTTTTTTTTGTTTGTATATTGTAGCACACCAATATAACCCTTATTGTGACTCACATGTCTTATGCATAAGAGATTTCATGATTCAGCACCTGTTTCAGTTATTTGTATACATATATTTTTCTTATTTGTGAATAACATTTCTTTTCTCTGAACATTAGTTTAATGATGAAAAGAAGTTGATGGTCTTTCACCAGAATTTACAAGACATTATTGAGGATCAGCTGAGCCTTGCATCCATACACTACATGAGGTCACACTATCAGGAAGCGATTGATATCTACAAGAGGATATTACTAGAAAACAGGTAAGAGCAAGTGTATTATATAACCGTTACCAGACACATAAATGTCTGCCAGTCAAATAACAGCATGCATATATAATATAATATAATATAATCATATGTTCAACAATATGTATATTTTTGCATTTTCATAGTAATAAATAGGATATGCAATAAACAGCTAAACAGTGTGTACATTTGATAGCCACATTAATCTGTGCAGGTATAGTAACCCTTAACCAATATTCCTTTATTTATTTATTTAATTTTATTTTTTACACTAGACTGCAAGCTGCTATTTAGCTATTATAAATCAAATCACAGCATTCATAGATATTTGCATGTTCCCCCCCCCCTCTCACGCCTTTCACACTGTACACCTACCCGTGTCGGGCACGGGAATAACCCTTCTTTTTACCCGGGTTGAATTCCCGGGTCTTTTGACATGGGTCCACCAGAAGTGCACCTTTCACATCACAGCCAAATACCCGGGATTTTGCCGAGACCCGGGTTTTTGGCGAAAATCCTGGGTATTTGGCTTGTGTAGGTAAGCCTAACATATGGGGGTCTGAATCTGGCCCCTATTTTTATACAGCCTGAGACTATAAGAAGAACTTTGAAGCTCTAAAAAACAACTGTACAGAGAAGCTCCCCAGGCATCTGCTTGGTCTGAAGTCACTCATATCTTTATTCATGGTTGATTTTTGACAAATGCAAATTAAATAGTACATAAAAAGTGAATTAAATGGTTTCTAAAAACTTAACATTTAACTGTTTTCTTTAAAAATTTTAAATGGGTGCGGTTTAGTTCTGATAATGTATAACAGGTTTATGCAGTATATTTAACATTTCATTTCTTCTTTGTCTACAGGGATTTCCTTGCTTTGAACGTCTATGTTGCCCTTTGTTACTATAAACTTGATTATTATGATGTATCTCAGGAAGTCCTTGCGGTGTATTTGCAGCAGGTTCCTGACAGTACCATTGCTTTGAATCTCAAGGCTTGCAATCACTTCCGTCTTTATAATGGGAAAGCAGCCGAAGTAAGAATGCACAATTTTACTAATGCAATATTAATAAAATATGCAGGGGATGTGGTGCCTGGTCCGAGCGGTTGTATTTTGAACATGATAGTTTGAACAGCCCTGAAAATGGAAACATGCTGCAGAGGGTAGATTAGAGTTTGGCTTCGGCAGGCTAAGGTTAGGGTTGGTGCTTAAGGGGAAGGTTAGGGTTAGGCTGCGGGGCATGGAGGGTAGGCTGAAAAAGGGGAAGGTTAGGGGTAGGCTGCGGGAAACTGAGGGTTAGGGAAGGGTTATGAGCAAGGTTAGGGTAAAACACTTGCCTCTCAGCGGATGGCTCTTCGCGACTCCAGGCGTCGCAGCACCACCAGTTTAGAAATTAATTAAACTAAATTTTGTTTTTCTGTTTGTGATTAACAATTACCTCATGACCATTTTACTCATTTGTTATGTAAAGCAGGGCTCCACAAATTCTGACAAGAAAAGGAGGAATATAATGGTCCAAAAAATGGTCCAAAATAAACAAAAAAAAACCTTATTATTATAAAGTGACAATATATATATATATATATATATTGTCACTTAATAATAATTCCCAACAAGAGTAAACAGTAGATATTAGCAGCCAATGGGAAAAAATTGGCACTTTGTAATAATTCCCAACAAGAGTAAACAGTAGATATTAGCAGCCAATGGGAAAAAATAAAAATTAACTTTTAATATTTGAATATAATATAAAATTGATTAGAAAGCGAAATATTAGAATAAGTAATAAAATACCGTCAATAGTAAAGCAGTAGTGACTCACTCAGATATGGGTACAGGGTAACCAGTCATATAGTAAATAAATCACAATGAATATAGTCAGAAAAGACATGTGTAAATACTTCCAGTGTATATCAAATGTAGAGTTACTCCAAATAAATAACAGGGAGGAGATAATAAGTGAGCAGACATAATGTAAAGAAATGCCCTCCCTAATCTAATGTAAACATGAGAGAATCTCTATACAAGTGATTGCTGCCTCACGGCGGAACTTCACCCCTTAGTTAAGGAATATATCTATCCCTCCCTACACTGGTAGTGCCTGTAACCTAGCTAAAAATGAAAAACAAAATAATACAATAATATTGCAAAGATCAGAGTGAGTCAGACGGTAAGAGTAATAAAAAGTGGGGGAGCCAAGGTGCAGCTCGGAGTCCTAATTACCGACACGTGTTTCGCAGGATAGCTTTTTCAAGGAGACTTATAAATAGAAAGGTAGCCAATGAAAATACACCAAGCAACTCATGTCATGCCAAGAAGAAAAATAATTCATTGGACTGTAAAAACTAAACATAGGGAGTTTTAGGACCAATAGGAAAAAAGGGCTCAAGTGGACGGCAACAGGTGATGCAATAGCAGCAGAAAACCGATAGAAAAAATGCTTAAATGAGGAGAAACCACCAATTTCTCTTTGTGTGTGTGTGTGTGTGTATACGGAAAGAGCGAGAGAAAATATATATAATTTACTCTCCACTCCAGTTAACCTATAATTTCAGTTTATTTCAATTTATTAGTATTAATGCTTTCTTTTAGCCTTTTTTTACTTTCAGTTTCATGCCGGCTGCCGCTTAGTGAGAGAACAGGTGCTGCAGAGCCTTTTGACTTCTGTCCTTATTCCCTTCGTCCTACAGCAGAGGACCCTTCCTCGCATGGCTGGGGGTTATAGGTTGGGTCCTTGTTAGTTCCCTGACCCTAACCCTCCCCCTTCTATGGCCCTAACCATAACACCCTCCCCCCCCACCCCCAAACACTAAAAGTCCCCGGAGAGGTTACTCACCTCTCTGGAGCTATCAGTGGCGGGTCTGCGGTGGGTGTGTAAGGTCCTTTGAAAATGAATGGGTGCCGATACTCACCCATTTATTTTTAAAAAATCTAAAATGGCTGCCATTTGAAATAGAGACAGATGAAAAGGAACTTTCGGCTGTTTCTATTTCTAAAGGCAGCCCATTGGAGCGGGAACTCCCGCCGCTACAAGCTTACACTCTATAGGACATTAGAGATTGATACATAAGGGAAAGTGCTATATATCACACCATGAACACACCAGTGTGTATGGTAAAAGTGCTTAGTGATTCAATCACACAGTATTGTTAGTAGCAGGGCTGAGGGTAATTTTAGTATTTAAACTCAAGTTTTCAAGCTGTGTTAGTTGTTTAACAGAAAGGTAAACCGTATAGCAAAGTGGTTCTAAATTGGGTAGACAAGTATTAAGCAGTAGGTTGTGCAAGTTAGCAAGCTAGTCTGAAGAAATTTTAAGGGAGCACTTGAAAGTTTGCAGTGTAGAGGATTGTCTTAATGGGCGAGGAAGGTTATTCCAGAGTGTGAGAGTAGCACAAGAGAAGTCCTGTAACTGGGAATCAGAGCATTTGTTTAGAGTAGAGGAGAAGTAGGTCATGGGAAAATCTGAGAGCAAACTGGGATATATCTTTAGATGAGTGAGAATATGTATGTGAGCGCAAGGTTATTGATGGCTTTGTAGGTTAGCAAAAGGATTTTGTATTTGATTCTTTAGTATACAGGCAACCAATATAGAGACTAACAGAGTGGAGCAGTTCTAGAAGACTGTTTTGCAAGAAAATTCAGCATAGCTGCTGCATGCAATATAGACTGCATGGGGTAGTTTTATAATGTGGGAGTCCAATAAAAAGTGCATTGCTATAATCAATGCAGGAGATGATTAGTGCATGAATTAGAGTTTTAGAAGTGTCTTCTGTGAGATATTTACGTGTTCTGGAAATGTTTTTTTAGATTTATGTAACAAGATTTAGAAGCAGCTTACATGTGGAGAACAAAGGAGAGATCAGAATCAAGGGTGACATCTAAGCATTGAGCTTTATGAGTAGGGATTATTTCAGTATATTCTCTGTCTGAAAAGAGATAGAGTTCCAAGTCAGCCATGTTTTTTTTTACTTGTTGCATGTGTCAGCTACCACTATCGACAGTGGTCAGGAGGATCCTGATTCCAAACATGCTCTGGAATTTCTGCCTTTTGATGGTTCTGTAGCAGATTTGGTCATAGTCATTGTGCAGGTTACAGAGGGTAAGAGTTTCTTCCTTTGGATGAATCTTCCTAAATCTAGATGTTTGCCCATCAGTAGCTTATGACTGCCTTTAGGGCTAGACTTGGATCCTCAAGGGACTAGTCAAGTCAGCAAGCACAAGCTAAAGCTTCTTTTAAAGGACACCAGCCCTTGGGACAAAAATGTCAGACTCCTAAGTCAGCAGACAAGCAGAATTTCTGACAGTCTTTAGGTTGTCTGTTTGGCGTGGGTGAGAGCTGATCTGTGTTACAGTCGGCCAAAGGGATTCTCACCGGGGGTCCGGAATCTATGTCAGCACCAGGTGTTCACTAGAGCCTCTAGTGGTGAGGATAGACTGGGCTGCTAGTCTGACAGGTCGTTCCCCCGGTGATAGGCCCAGAGGAGTACTGCAGCGTGGTTTGTGCTACCAGGAACCCAAGTGCTCACAGGAACCCTTGCATACAGGATAACATGTAAGTAACACACACTGGAATGCTCAGGAACAGTAATGTGGTTTTTAATGCAAATAATGGAACACTCATACACAGTATGGCAAGAATGAATGTACACACAAGGTAATGAACAATAAATAAGTATACCAGAATAAACCCCAAAACACAGGGAATATAGGAGGAGGATGGAACTAGCACTGGAGATGTTACAGGCGGCTCTCCTAATCAGAGAAGGTATACAAAACGAAGATACTGCTACACAGGCAGATTTAGGTGTACTACAAGTCCCAGGATGGAATAAGGGACGGTGCTGACAGGATGGATAACAGCACACAGAAGGTATAGACAGATGAAACAGTCTACCAATACTAACACTGTAAGCTGGGATATACAGCGGAGAAACGGCTCAATACACACTGGAGATGACACACACTCAGTGGAATACACGCACAGTAGAAACACACTGGAGATAACTACACAGTGGTACAACAGACTGGCGGCTACACACTCGAGCAAGATGGCAAATGCTACGAGGAGATGTTAAACACAGGAGAACTAAAAATGAGCTCCACACACTGCTAGATGGCAAAAGCAGGTAACGCACACAACACGTGGCAGATCAAACACTCACCCGACAGGACGGAGCAATGTGAGATGGTAAACACATGCATGCACCACTCAGAAGTGGGGATAGACCGGGACCTGTCCGGGGCTGAGGCCGCCAGCGGGAGTAGCGAACTACTCTCGCCGCGCACCTCACCACACAGGGGGTCAACAACAATAACAGAGGGTATCAGGAAAGCAAGGGGGTAAACACCAGGAACACAGGAGTATGCAAAGCAATACACAGCACTCAGACAGTCAGCAAGCACGATCAGGAAATCAGACGCTATAACCGACGACTAAGGAACTGAGCAGAGGCTATTTAAGGGGAACTCCCCCAATCAGCAATGAGCACCTGACACACCTCCAGGGTTGATTACCTGACAGCTGGGGAAAAGAACACACATAGAAAAAAAACCCTGCTACACCCTGCTAGTGTTATTCTTACGGAGTGTAACAATCTGCATTTTGTGAACATCTAGCAAGTTTCTTGGATTCTGGATTTGGTCCAGCAGTGGTGTCTTGAGAAAGTAACGGCTGCTCTCCACCTATCCATAAAGACACTGCTGTCACAGGAAGTGATAGGACTCACAGAAAGTGTTGGGTTTTACTCATAACCTGTTTCTGGTCAGAAATTCTGTAGGTTATTCTGGCCCATCTTGAATCTGAAATCTCTGAACTCCAGGCATCGGGTGCCCAGATAAAAAATGGAATCCCTTTGTTCTATTATCAATGGGATAGAGGCTCAGGAATTTTTTGCGTCAATAGATATCCATGATGCATATTTGCACATTGCCATTGCAGAAATCTACAAGGCTTTTCTACAGTTCGCCATCCAGGACTGCCATTAGCAGTTCTGAGCACTTCCATTTTTCTTAGTGACAGCCCCAAGGATCTTCACAAAAGTCAGGTTACTTAAGGTCAGGCGCTTGAAGATTATGGAAATAAACATTGTGCTTTTGAACCTACAACTAAAGACACAATCAAAGAATCTACTGTCAGAACTTCTATAGATCAAAAAGCAGTTCCTTTAGTCCCATGGATGGCTTATCAACAAAGTGAAGTCAAGTAGGTCCCCTTTCTTGCTCTTGTGTTTGACACAAGGCTCCAAATGACCTTTCTTTTGCAAGAGGGTTTTACCTGGATCATCTTGACCAAGAAAGCACTGATCGCGTTCTGTGTATGAAACTCAGTCCAGTTCTAGTGAAACATCCTTTTTCTTTAGGACAGGAACCACCTAAGCCTGGTTTCAGAAGATTCAACTGCTTAGGGGACTAAAGCATCTCTGAGTTGGTGGCTTTGCAAGGGTCACCTATCAGTGTGTCGTCCTTTTGCAGTGAAAGGCTGGGTTTTGTGACATTGGATGCCGGTTTCTCTGACTGCACTCTTCACTGCTGGATCAAGAAAAGAGTTCAATTAGTTTGTGAATGTGCTGGAAGTCAAATCAGTTCTCAGAGCTTTGTTGGCGACTTATTTACGGCTAATGGGACACCCTCTGTGCATTCAGTCAGATAACACAACTGCAGTCGCTTGCATCAGTGTTAAGATCATCGCCTGTCATGACCTATGTGCTCTACTAGAGTCCTCCTCCAGCTGTATTGCAGTTCTAAATTCCAACTGAGGGGCTGCTGCCCTGTGTTTATCAGATGATTGCAGCTTTGCTACCTTAGAAACCATGCACCTGTACAGCCTGCATTTAAACAAGCTAAACAAGGGTTCATTGAATTTATGTTGCATGTCCTGTCTGGTCTCTGCTCCTGTGTTCCAGCTCCCTTGTCTCTTCTGTTATATTGTATATTGTTCCAGCTTATCTGCCATCTCTAAGGACCTTAGTATCTGCATATCTTTACCATTGTTCCAGTTATAAGTGTCTGAGCCTTCTGTCAATAAACCCCATTGGTTTGCACAATCTAATTCCTCATGTTTCTGTCTAAGATCATAATCAGATAACAGGATGGTACAAGGAACAAAAAGGGCAAAACAACAGGGAGTCTAATAATAATTACCTCAATTGGAGGTCTTAATATATAAACGTAATCAGCCTGGCAATTGGCCTTGAATGGAAACTCCCTCTGTGTCTCTTTTCTCCCAGTATCTATATCTACACCAAGACCTATTAAGCTTGCCATTGATAGCTTGGCTGTGTAAAAGGGTTAGCCTGGGTCTGTGACCCTGGTCGATACCAGGTTTATTACCGGGATAGCCTAACCCATGCTGTGGTGCATAAAGGGGGAACCCGGGTTATTCAACCCAGGTTTCATAAAAAATATGTAAATTGGGGATGGCGAGCACTGTTTGCCTCTGCAGACACTTTCCTCTGCAGACACTGGTCCGGTGTGAAAGGCTACAACTCGGGATTTACCCGGGTTGTAGTTGTGGTTTGTATAGCTTCAACATGGCTATAATCTGTGTTCATTATCCCTGGGAAGACCCAGGTTTTTAGTGTGAAGGAGGTATAATTGAGTCTATGCTCAGAGCCCACAAACTGGTGTCTGCTCAGATTATTTTCATTGCAGATTAGTTTTACCAGAGGTACAGACTTTCTTGCAGGGCAAACTTCATATCCAGCCCTCCTGTGGTCCTTCAGGACCTTAATTTGGATTTATCTGCACTCCAGTCTAATCCGTTTGAACGTTTGGATAGTGTGAAATTCAGGTTCTTTTACTTTTATGATTTATTTATTTTTTCTAGCTATCGCTTCTACTAGAAGGGTGTTGGAGTAAACATATTCTCTTTCGGATCCCCCTTTCTTCATTCCTCATCAGGATATGGCGGTAGTTGGCATCGGTCCTTCTCAGGGTGATTCCAGTGTTCTTCTCACTTTAAAAATTTATAGTACCTTCAGTAAAGAAAGGTGTTTAGTATTGTTCTAGTACTTAACTATAAAAAAAATAGTACCTTCTTTCCTTATACTGTAATATCCCTAGACCACAGGACGCACTTGCACATGCACATGTGCAGCAAATTTGAATACCTTTAGTAAAGAAAGGTACAAGTGTTCATCATGCTATGTACCTGGCTGTACTTTTATTGTTACATGATACTAGAACATCCATGCCTGTTCTTTCCGTAGAATTGTCTCAGCAAGGTATACATAGGAGGCAGGTTTGAATACTTTAAGTAAGTAAGAATACAAGTGTTCAGCTTTATATACCCTTTTTACTTACCTAACAGAAAATCCTGTGTGCCTCTAATTTTACCTGGCTGACTTTTTCTGAGGGCTTTTGTCTGCAGTGTTTACATTGAAAATTGCTGTACAGGAGTTTCTTCCAGATGATGTATGTTGTAGCTTGTGTACCTTGCTGTGCCCTTAAAATTGTAACACCCTGAACATTCCTTTTTCTTTGGGTGGTACAAGAATTCAGGCTAAAATGATTCACATACCTACATAGTATGTGCTGTGTGCTTCTATTCTTACCTTGTTTTCTTGTTTTAGTGAAGCAATAACTATTATTACTAGTACAATAAATATTAATATTTCTTCATGTTCTGGATGAATATATAAGAATACTATACCTGTATATTTATACATTCATCAGGAACAGGATGAAATATTAATTTTAATTATACTAGTAATAATTGTTACACGGTTTCAATTTGATCTATAAAATTTACAAAACTTTGAGCTCTTCCTAATTTCTTCTTGAACTATTGTGTAAGAGTTGGTCACCCTTGGTAAGCAGCTGGAGTAATTGTAATTTTGGAGATTGTCAATATTATAATTAGAGCGCTGATTTTTCTGTTTTAGAAAAATACTTTTTTAAATCACCTACTAGCATGTTTTTGGCATGTACAGGGCCTTCTTTTCCACTGGGCAGTTTAGGCTAGTGCCCATGGCCCCAACGCATCAGGGGGCCCTTCAAAGCCCAGTAGTCCAACTGTCACTGTCTCCAACCCTAAAGGTATTTTTCAGCCTCTGCTACAGCTCACGTAGAATTACATTCAGAAAAAGCCATTTTTTGAATGTAATTCTGCGTGGGCTGCAGCGGAGGCTGAAAATACCTTTTCCGGATCACAGGGCTGCTCCTCCCCCTCACCGGCATTTGTGTGTCAGCACAGAGAGGGTACAAAGAAATTATGGACACAGAAGGGGGGGCAGATGGCAGACCTGGACCATAACACAGAGGGGGCATAAAGACATAGGACCTGATTCACACTTAAGAATCTTCTTAAAATAAGAACTTAAAGTCACTCCTGGGCAAAACCATGTTGATTGCAGCGGGAATTAATTTATTTGTATTCTTTGCATTCAGGATATATCTTTGAATTGCTTACTGCACACAGATACTGACCAGCTTTACTATAACACTGTTATTTAGACTTGGGCTGGGAAATATCACC
>WWET01004479.1:25627-38153 GCA_011038615.1 Limnodynastes dumerilii | reverse complement strand
GCAGATGACAACCTGGATAATAACACAGAGAGGACATTAAAGACATTATGGGCACAGAGGGGACACAAAAAATTATGGGCACAGGAGGGGGACAGATGGCAGACCTGGACAATAACACAGAGGGGGCACAAATAAATTATGGACACAGAAGGGGGGACATGGCAGAGCTGGACGGACAATAACAGGGGGTACAAAGAAATTATGGAGCAAAGGATGGGGGGGGGGCAGATGGTAGACCTGGACAATAAGACAGAGGGGGCAATAAATGGGAATGGGTGGGTAGGGGCCCCTGTGCCCTGTGCATTGCTTTGCCCAGGGCCTACAATTCTGTTAAGACAGCCTTGGGCATGTAGGGGGAAAACTGGCGGACCCAATGGAAACGCACACAGACACAGGGAGAACATAAAAATTCCACACAGATAAGGCCTGTTCCAAGAATTGAACTCATGACCTCAGAGCTGTGAAGCACAAGTGCTACTCACTGATTAAGTCCGCCATCCACAGGGCTTACGTTGACATGGGCGAGGGCCTTTAGAGTTATTTTGCTTCTAAAAAATGTCAGACTTGGGATGGAAGGCACCGTGTTCTATCATAACTGAGCATTACCTGAATGAATGAAAGACAAAAGGGATTTTAATTCCGACCAGTAAATCTTTCTCTAATTCCATGTAGGGGATGCTGGGATCCCTCCCTGTGCGCAGTGTTAGACAACTTGTATGACAGTGAGTTTAGGGTACAGGCCCACGTTTATTTACTTTTTAAAACAAACTAATGAGCAGCCAGGGTTGCAGGAAGGGGGAGCTATGACTAAACATTTAACTTATCAACCCCATGATACATCATCCCCAGATGGAATCAGAGAAAAAAAAATTATATTTTTACAGATACCTCCGGTTAAGACATAGTTTGGTCAGTCCCCACCACATAGACAGGCCTCTATATTTAAACATCTGTTAGTGGATTCATCCCTTAGAGATAAAGATAGGGATGGGGACTTTTCAGATGGGAAGTTGTCCCAGATGCTCAGTAAAAAGTTTGCTACACTTTGCTACCAGCAAATCCATGTCATTATATTGCACAGGACCTTCTTTTCACCATGAGGTTTGCAGAACACAGTCCTAGGTGAACACTCAAAATTGTCTTAAATGTGGACATGGATGTGGTGCTTACTGGCATATGCAAATGCCCAGTTTTAAATAAATATCTGGCGGATGTCTGAAAGTGTTTTTAGGACACTGTCTCCGATACAAGAATTTCTGTTTGGCCTCTTACCCCATTGCTCTGGTGTTAATTGCTAGGTTTTGAATGTTGGTTCTTTCTCTTTTTGGAGTTGGGTAGCTCTAGTTAATGATACAATGAATGTTATGTTATGTATTCAAACCCCAAAGCTATTCATAAATACCAAAAAATCTGAACTTCTTGGTATAATTCTGTAATCTCAATGGCTAGGTTTCCCAGGTAAGGTGTGCAACGCAGTTTTATACGTTGCCTTTCTGTCTTTTTTTCCCCCTTCCATTAAGGACATACATTTATCTTCATATATTCCCCACTGCTCTTATTTTACCAATGCTGTATATATGCAGAATGTTTTATAATATGTTGCATTGTTACCTCTGTAAGCATTTTATACAGGGATGGGGTGAATTATTTTTTTTTTTCCTGTTGTCTACATGTGTTTCTTACATACAATAAAATAAACCCTATAAAAAAAAATATTTTCTCACTGTTGAACTGTTCTTTCATTATATATCCTGTATGTTTATACATGTGGATGACAGAGGACTATAGTGTAGTGTTCAAAATAGTCACAGTAATATATTAAATTCTAATCTTGATAAGTTACTATTTTTCCATTTTTTTTGGGTCACAGACAGAACTGAAAAGTCTAATGGAAAATGCCTCGTCTTCGTTTGAATTTGCTAAGGAGCTTATTAAACACAACCTTGTAAGTTGTCGAAGTCCAAATAAGTGTAGAGATGTGGTGTCTTTGTTGATTTATTGTTTCCTTACAGTAAGTGGGTGTAAAGGGTGTGACTGCATCAGGGCACGAAGATGAGGGGGGGCACTAAAGCAACCACTACCCTTGTGTCCACTGCAGCTATTCTTGTTAGTCTTGTTAGTCTTGTTAAAGTTATGCTCAAAGCCAGTGTTCCCTCCTTTTAATACTGCAAATGGAGCTGATAAAAGCAGGAGTTATCAATGCTCTCTATTTAGCAACTTTATTTAGTCCTGGGCAGATGATCTTTTTTGCTTGTTTATACTGGATGCTGTAATAGTATGCATTGAGCAATATGTAACCAACATGGAAAAACTTTTGTCTGAAGTAATGTTGCCACATACTGTACACTTCCACATATTTTGGGTTTCCAAATTGGTTCTCTTCTTCACTTTAGTTCTTTCACAGTTCTCTATATAATAACAAAATTACATAATATGTGCCACCACCCCACTGCTTTTTATAACTTTATTTACTCCTAACCTCATGATTTTATATAATGAGTAAAAAAAACAATTTATAGAAGATTTCTTTTTTGGGAATAATGATATTGGGGAAGGAAAAAAATAATTACATGTCATTAGCAAAATATTTTTTTAAATACGTTATGAATTAAGGTAAGGGAATTCTGATGGTAAAAGAGTACCGATATGGAATCACTTTTGTAAATTTCTCCATAATTAATGGAAGATTGAATAGTTTTATTTTTTAAATATTGTTTGCCAATTAACCCATTTTTTTTAACAATACTGATTAAAAAGTACACATATTGTATATTGTATTATTCTTTATATATTGTCTTTAACTTCTAGTGTTTGCACCCCATAAATTTCATATTAGGTTATTTTGCATTATCTTAATCCACCTGTACTCAAGTTCCAATACTTCAATAGTTACAACAGCTTGTACAAATGTGATTTAATGTTAAAAAGAAAGTATTCTTCCATTATAAGAATTGGAGAGTTCTACCATTATATTATTACTGTTTCCTATATTTACTCCTTCAATTCCTAGCCTTTGGGTATTTTTTTTAGGTAGTGTTTCGAGCTGGAGAGGGAGCATTGCAGGTACTTCCACCACTGATTGATGTTATTCCTGAAGCACGTTTGAACTTAGTTATTTACTACCTCAGACAAGGTAAAATGAATTGAACTTGGTAAAATCTACGTATGGGTTAAATTCACATCACATCTTTGCCTCTCCCCCCTCCATTTTTTGTTTTGTATATAGTTTAACTTCAAAAGTATCTGTCAAACTATTTCTGTTGAGAAATCTATTTGTTGTAGATAAGGGGGGTATAGGAAAAAAAATTGCTTTTTTTTTTTTTGTCTAAATGCACAATCTCATGAGGATTTACTAGTATAGACTCGTAATTTATCATCTATGTAATACAAGTTGTATACATACATCTTCTTCTTGTGGATATTTAGCTTTCTGTAAAGTATACCTTGCATTACTTTGTTCATCTCTGGATGTCATAATAGTTTTTTATGTTTTAGATGATGTGCAAGAAGCTTTTAACTTGATAAAAGACATAGAACCTTCTACACCACAGGTAGAAATTAATTTATTTTTGGAACGTAGATATTTTATTTGGAATAGAGTTTTGTAGATATTTTTTATTGACCGAGTTTTAAAATTGTTATATAAAATAACTTGGTATATTGGTGCCTACTATTTACTATAGTCTTGATTATTTGTACCATATAACTAAAGTACAAAAGTTTATAATAATAATCATAAAAATAACAATAATAGTAATAAATGCTCATCCAGAATGAGATAAATAAAAATAATTAAGTGTTAATGAGAGTTCCTCAACTGTTGACACAACTTCAGTAATTGCAATTACTAATGGCAGGATGGCATTCTCTTCAGTGCATGATGTTTTCTGTTGCTATTAGTAGCGTTTTTAATGTTTATGATTTAATTATTTCATTCTACGTGTGTACTGTATTAATTGCTTTTCCAGTCTAGTCAATATTTTAATACTTTTGGTTGATCTACATGTACAGTGTGTGGACAGTAGGTATGTGTAATTACACAAAATTTTACTTTTTCTTTTTCTTCAGTGGCACAATTTGTCTAATATAAAAAATGGCCAATTTCTAGCTGTTATTTCAAAAGTAACCACATTTTTTTTTACTTTGGCGAGTACAGGAATATATCCTTAAGGGTGTTGTGAATGCGGCACTTGGACAGGAACTGGGCTCGGTATGTTCTCCTTGCAAATGTTTATCTTCTGCTAAATACAAGAACTAGAAATGATGATTCAGCTACATACATTTTCAAGACTGTGTATAGATCTATCTAAAGAAAGTATTGCACTTTAAATTTCATGTTAGGAAAAAGGCTTGTTTGAAAACATGGTAAGATTACTCACACCTAAGTATTCCATATGACCATTTTTACACCATATATATATATCAAGTCATTCAATTCATTCTTAAATTTGAGTATGAAAGTGCCATGCTAGTCTTACAGCTTTTAAAGAGAACTAGAGGATCACCTGACACTGGAGCTGAACCACCCATGTAGGACAGCTGGAAATAGGGAAGTACAAAATAAAAAATAAAAAAGATTAAGATTTCAGAAATTCAATGTATATGTCATTCAATGTTATTAGTAAGGTTAAGCCAATATTTCAAGTATATTGCATGTATGAAATCTGTGCAGAGTTTACTAATAACAGCAGAATAGTGGTAAATATTAATAAAAGATTAGAAGATTAGAATTTCTTTTGGATGGTAGCATGTTGCACTCCAATGCCATAAATACCCCAACTCCCCTATTCTTCCCTTTACCCTTTAGAGTGCTATAATATAGGGTGAATGTTGTCAGTTACATTTATATTAATCAGTTTGTGTGTCTCTAAATGTATAAGGTTTTTTTCCACTGAATTTTTCATTAAGGGATGATCCACAAGATATTAAGTAAATACAGAACATAGGAAGATATATTGTTTGTTTAATTTACATTGCAGTAGCCTCCCAAGAAAATATATATAAAACTTGTTACAGAAACATGGAGTAAATATTCTGGAAAAATTTTAATTCCATTTCATAGGGATATCTGAAAAAAATATGTATACTTATACATACTTCCCCCACCACATTTTTACACATTATTTATTGATTGATCTGCAGTTTTCTTTCACTTTGAATTCCAGCGGTATATATTTCACCTCACTTTTGCAGGTTGCTCATGTTATTAACATCCATACTGTGTATCTTTTTTATCCAGTTTCTTACAAATACATATCAAGTTGAGCTGACAGTACAAAAAATGCCACCTTTCTTGGCTTATCAATTTCTACTCAAGTCAAAATTGTAAACAGCCAAGGCACTGCAGCATTTCTACACACAAATATACTGTACTTCATTTTAATGTTATATGTCAAATTGATGAATAAGCCACATCTTTTTCCTGTATTATACTTCATGTATATCAGCGTCTTATATCTGTGTATGTATAAAACATTATAGAAAAAGTTTATATTAATAATATGCATATGTCTTTATTGTAGAGAGAGCATCTAAAAATTGCCCAGCAGTTTTTCCAGCTTGTTGGTGGTTCTGCCAGTGAATGTGGTATGTCCTATATTCAATACATACTTGCTTTAAATTTTGGGGGATTTTAATAATGTGGAATTTTTATTTTGAATAAACTTATGATTTTCTATCCATGGATTTGATAAAAAAAAAAAAAAATAACAATTCTATAATCTTGACTGTATACAATTTACTTTTTTTTTCTGACATAATGTACAATATGTTGAATATAGGTATTTTTTTTTTTTAGGTTGTCAACAAATTTACTGTAAATTAAAATTTTGACTAGAACTGTTCTGAAAGTCCAACAATGGCTTAAAAATAATGGTAACTTGTGTGAAGATGATTAGTAATATTTCAACACTGGTATAACAATGTTCATTTAGTGGTGGAAATGTATGAAGGAAAAAGATGAAAAAAAGAATAAATTTGTTAATATTGGAACCCTAATTTTCTCTAGTTTACTACTCACCCATTTCCATAAGATTCTGTAATTTTCAAGCATTTAATTTGAAAGACTTGGCAAAATAACAAAAACCCTAGCGTGCAGACCCTACAACATGCATGAAAAATAGACTGATCCATTTCTAAATGACAGCTTCTACAGAGTCCTTTATATAGACCAGTGTTTCCCAACCCTGGTCCTCAGGGACCACTAGCAGTCCATGTTTTCCAGGCCTCTGCATAGAACAAGTGATATGAGTACCACCTATGGAACTTTTAAAATGTGTCAGTCAGTGATGAACACACCTGTTCTCCAGCAAGGAGACGTGGAAATCATGTACTGTTAGTGGTCCCTGAGGACCAGGGTTGGAAAACACTGATATAGTCTGTAGTGACATCGGGGCTTACCTTGGGTCAGCGGTATGGAAACCACTAATGGTGAATAATAAAGCACCTCGTACAAGTGGTCTTGGTAAGTGTTTTAAACTTTAAGGTGCCTGTTTTTTGGTTTGTTTTTTTTATTTTTGGAACAGGTGCCAACAGGTTCTGCAAGGGTCAGTATGCCTTGGTTGAGTAACTGGCCATTCTAATACCTGTTTTTCTTAAGTCTCCCCCAAAAAATTAAACTTTATTTTTTTACTTATTACACCACAACCAACCACTTACAGGTTGTGTGAAGAGCCCTAATACTATTATATATAAGGAAGGGAGGAAAGGTTCACATGGGTTTTTGCAAGTCTGACAGCCCCAGAGAGAGGATACAGTTCATATAGCTCTTGAGGCCTTAGGTTGGTGGTTGGTTTGAATCGTCTTTGGGGGTCCACATGTTGTGGGTTTCTTTTTCTTTTGTTGTTGGTTCCACCAACCAAGGCTGGTAAAGTCTACTGATGGTAGTGGAAAATTAAGAGATTCTTTGCTGCTCCTACACACTTAGCTCCCAAACTTCTCATTTCAATCCTAGGCATGTCTGAACTAGTGGTGTTTTTTTTTGGTTTTTTTTTTTTTTTACTAAATCTTTTAGGGGTGGGGGGGGTTGTACACAAAGAAAAACTACTCTACTGCTATTATTCATTTCACTTGCACCCACCCACCAAGGCTATCTTTTGATTTGTGAAATTGTCAACAGATCATAGCAAAGTATCAATCTAATTTGCACGATATCTGCTTCAAACAGATTTGACAGGTGTTTGAAAATTAACCCTCAGTGTTTGGATGGTATTTTGGTGTTTGCAGCTTATTTTACATGCCATACATTTGTTCTGAATGGTCTATTAATCTGCTGATTGGATTCCGATATTTTTGATCCTACTAAAAAGGGTATCTGCTGAGCTATTCATCTGTTTCTGTCTTAATTACATAAATATTATTAATATATTAAACTTACAATTGGCTACCACTGCTTCCTCACATACCGCCTCTCCAGGTGTAAATATATATTCATATGTGTTCACATTGTTGGTATGCATACACAGTTCACATAAATGCATCTATTATGAAATGTTTGATATTCCTAAATAGATACAATACCTGGAAGACAGTGCATGGCATCATGCTTCTTTCTGCTGCGCCAGTTTGATGATGTGTTGATCTACCTTAACTCTATTAAGGTAAGTTCAGTAACGTTACTGATGGTAAATTTAAATTTGTTGACAGTAAGATGAGTTTATGAAGGCCAGTCACAATTAAGAAATGTGCATTTTAATATACATTTTGCACCTTTTTAACTTATTGTACTGCTATATAAAAATTCCTAATAAAGTCATTTTTCTATCTGAAATGTATTAAGATTTGTAAGTCAGCCTGAGGTATCTCGGAATCATCTGTCTGTTACATGGATATGTGATCCACCCAACTGCAAATGTGGAGGGTAACTTACATGCAGTTCTATCTATTTCTAGAGGTTAGGAAATGGACCAAGTTGAATGATGTTTGTGATACCAAAAGTGGGCGCTAATGTTATAGAAATACAATTCACAGATTTATTATACCTTGAAATACAGTAGTTGTAGGGGGAGGCTGACTTTTTTTTTTTTTTTCCGCCTCTTCAAGTGTAAGACATAAATATGCATAAAATACATAAAAATAAAAAAGAACAGTCATCTCAATAAACAACATTTAGAGATTGAATCCAGATTATATCTTGGACACAGTTTCAAAGAATTTAAAAAATAGGTTCACAATTTGCAAAAGAGCCTTCAGCATATGAATCAGTTTCAGGGTAAAAGTATCAGATCCTAAAGGTCTTAGGTCAAGCCCAGAGGTAATAAGACAAATAACACCAAAAAATCTCTTGGAGACTTTAGTAGTCTATACCAGTAATGGGTGGATCATCTGACATTACCCTAAGCAAATACCAAGCAGTTTGGTTGAAATCAGAAAAAATTTGACTTTTAAGTTCTGAGAGTGTATTGATATAGGTTTCCCACACATTTAAGAAACATTCACCCTTTTTTCTTTATCTAATAAGTTTTCCACCCACTCCATATGAAATATTGTGAAAAGTTTCTCTTCATATAATGCAAATAGGATTTGGGTATTCCCAACCCAGGTTTGTGGTATTGTTTACTTTGCTGCTGAGCAGATTACTAAAAGTAATCTCCTACCTCCTCTAGTGACCCTCTGATTTTGCGGGAAAATACCAAATAAAGCCCATTCAGGTATAAACGGGACATAATTAAGATAATTTATTTCTGAGTGTCTTTTAACTTGCAACCAGAAATGCCGGATCATCGGACACTCCCATAGGCAATGGTATAGACCTCATCAACTGCATGACATTTTGGGCAAGTTTGAGATTCTACCAAACCGATAACAAATCTGCTATAGGGAGAGAGATAACCTATGGAAAACATTTAAGTAAAGCTCTTGAAAAGTACTAACTGTTATAAGTCGTCAAGATTGGGAAAGTGTTTTTAAGAGGTCTTTTATAATAAGGGCAGGAAAGAGAGGGAGCCATTGATAGAGACCTGAAGTGATTCGAGTATGATCTAGGTCTTCTCTAATAAAGCCATAATGTATAGAGATCACTTTAGATTTCGGAGGAGCTTGTGAGAGTAACAGATCCAATTGATTGGTTCAATCACCATCCGAAAATTTTGCTATAGATTTGGACACATAGGGGTAGATCCAGAAGTCCGTACGCGAGCGATTTTACACTAGCCGCTGATGTAAAATCGCCCATTAGTATTTACTGCACATGTGCGCGGCAGATGTTATGCCACATAACTCTGAACGTACATACCAGCCTAGTATCAACAGCGTAACTACGAACGAGGGGGCATGCCAGCCATACGACAACCGTAATTACGATTCTGAGGTGGGGGAAGGCATTTAAATCCAGCAGTCTGGGTGTGTTTAGGCAGTACGTGCAGCCTGTACATACATCAGTACTTACGCTGTGTAAAGTTAAGGTAGGGTTTGGGAAGCGTAAAATGGCCAAAGTACGTACAAGCGAGGGGAGTGCATAGTAAATACACTAGCGTAAAAACACTACGTCTTGAAATGTAATGGAAACATGGCTCTGGATCTGGCCCATAATGCCTCAACTGTAGGAAAGCTACCGGCGAATCCCTAATAGATTCAAACTTATCTAACGCTTCTACAAAGGTTAATGCCCTCTTTTGTTGCTTATTTACCAAATGTATAATGTAGAGCCCGCACCATGCTGAAAATAAGTGTTTTTCAAAAATAAGAGGTAAATTTATGTATGCACATTCAAGCTAAATCTGCATCTCAATATGTGCCAGGTCCTTTTTACTACCCACAATAAGGGATTATCCTTAACATGATCCAGTACCTCCTGTGTGAACTGATGTAGAAAGTATTTATTATCAAAACCTTCCAAGAATTCCCTGTCTTAAGTGGATGCAGGTATATAGCTCTGTGTCTGTATTTCCTAAGATAACGGAGATTGGCAGCCAGGCCACAGTCTACAACATTAGAAAAATTGACACTTCCAAGTTCTTTTATTTGATGTAATTTACGAAGACTTAATCTGGGCTTGCCTCCATTCCACAGAAATCTTCTGAAAATAGCATTTATCTGTTGGGCATCGGATCTAATTAACAAAATAGGAAAGGTCTGTGGGGGATAAAGAATCTTAGCAAAAGAGACCATCTTCAACAGATTAGCGCTAAGTAAGAAAGTTCCCAATTCCTAATTTCCTGACTCAAATACTCAAATCCTTCAACACCGTTTTGATATTCAATGGATATAGTTCTGCCATATTCTTGGGAAGAGTGATGCCCAAATATGTAAAACTACACTGCTCTCATTGCAAAGGAGTCAGATTTTCCCAAGCTGGACAAGTCACCCCCGGTTCCAATAACAAATCAGAGGATTTCTCTCTATTTATAAAAAACCCAGAAATTTCCCCAAAAGAGTCAATCTTGCCAGGAATTGAACTTAAAGAATGCTCAGGGTTGGAGATGCACAGAAGCAGATCATCTGTAAATACGATCATCTTAAGCTGCTTGTATCCCACGGGAATGCCTGTGAACGCTGGCCAAGATTGTAATAAACGCAAAAGAGGGTCAATTGCTAAATTAAAAAAAAAATGGGGATAATAGGCAGCCCTGTCTAGTTCCCTGATACATTGAAATTCTTGAGCTCCTTCTACCATTAATCAATAATTGCGTGGAGGGACTAGTATATAGATATTTGATTAAACCCACAAAGTCTGAACCAAGTTCTAGATTCCAAAACTTAAAATAAATGAGGCCATAGAACTGTGTCAAATGCTTTTCTCAAAAGCATATTTTGTACATTATTACATCTTGCTGAGGCCACGACTGCCGCAATTGCAGTCCTAACTACCTTTACAGAATGGCGCTCTTTAACAAATCCAAGCTGGTGAGGAGTAAGAAGAGCTTATAGTCTGTATTTAAAAGACTGATGGGACAATATGAAGTGACATAGGCCCAGATTCACAACACCGTACGTGTTGCATATACGGTCTTAAAATACTGATAGTTGCTACTACGCATGCGTAGTAACTATTTTAAGTAATCTACGTATCGTTTGTTACATAGATTGCGTATATGTTGTCTTTAAAGACCGCATATACACCATCTATGTAATGAAATGATACATAGATTATGTGAAATAGTTACTACGCGTGCGTACTAGCAACTATCGGTATTTTAAGACTGTATGTGCATCACCTACGGTGTTGTGAATCCGGGCCATGGTCTGTAAGTACTGTATAGGATTCATTAAAACCCGGACAAGGAATGTTGGACCGGATTCACAATCCTGTAATTGTTCCACATACGTCTTTAATTTCCCGATACTAGCTACTACACATGCGTGGTAACTATTTTACGCAATATAAGCATAATATAAAAGTATAAATTATATAAGTATAATTTTGTTAAGTATTTTGCGTATATGCGGGCTTTAAAGACTGCATATACGCAATCTACGTAACAAAACGATACGTAGATTGCGTAAAATTGTTACTATGCATGCGTAGAAGTTAGTATTGGGAAATTAAGGACATATGTGGAACAATTACGGAGTTGTGAATCCGGTCCATTATCTCTCTAAATCTGATTAAATAAATCTGCTCAAATCTGAGTGATTCGGGATTGGAGAATTTGATAATATTCGTCCAAAAAGCCGTCAGGGTCAGGAATTTTCTGCAAGTTAAGATGAGAGATAGCATTAGCTGAATCCAATAACTCACGTTGGTCTGAGTTCGATCTGGGAACCTTTGAAATCTTTCAAAGGGAGATCCCTTTGAGCTGTTTTAATCTGTAGACCTTAATTACTTAACCTGGAAGGTGTCCTTTTTACTTGCTATCGCTTCAGAGGGGCATGTTTCTGAGTTGGGGGCGCTTTCCTGTAAGTCCCCATTTTTGTTTTATCACCATGATAGAGTGGTTCTGCAAAACGTGCCTTCACTCCAGCCAAAGGTTGTTTCAAAGTTCAATCTCAATTAGGAGATTGTTCTTACAATTTTTAGCTCCACAGAGGAACAAAGCCCTTCAGCAAGTCTGAATGTTGTGAAGGTTCTGAGGGTGTATTTTGATAGAACAGCTGGACATCAAATGATGGATTCTCTTCCAGTCCTTTATGGATGCCAAAAGAGGGGATGGCCTACATCCAAGAAATCATTCCTCAGTAGATCAGGTCTACAATCAAGATGGCATACTCTATCTCTGGTGTCAGACTCCTTTAAGAGTGTAGATGCCCTCTACCAGGGTAAGCACTTCCTGAACAGTAGTCCAGAGCGTGTCAGAGGAGCATTTTGGCCATGCGGCCACTTGGTCTGTAGTCCATTTTCACCATGTTTTGCCGGTTTCATACTCCTTCATCTAAAGATGCAGAATTTAGCAGATTGGTTCTTCATTTCTTTATGCCTGAGCCCTCCCACCCTTAGGAGCGACCCCATTGTTCAGTGTCCCCAAGATTGAATAATTGGCGAAAAGAAGATGTTGGACCTTACTAGTAGATCTCTTTCACTGAATCTACCTGGGGGACACTGTGATCATTCCCTTGCACATTCTGTCTTTGGTTACATAGGTTTTTTCCT
>WWET01004479.1:13057-25602 GCA_011038615.1 Limnodynastes dumerilii | reverse complement strand
GCTGAATTACCTTAGGGCTGTGGCCCTGTGTTTCTGTTTATGACTTGTTAAAATAACTGAATCACAGCAGTAGTTGCAGGGAAGTGGAGCTTGCAGTTTAAAAAGTAAAACAATTGAAGTGCCCACTCCTACCTGGTCCTAACAACCCTATTGTACAGTGTCCCCAGATGGTTTCAGAGAAAGCAATTTACCTAGTGTCGGATCCACCGTAGGGGCAATCAGTGTGGCCCCTATGGTAGCACTAAATACTCTGGCTGCCTTAGAGACACTCTGTAGCCACGACAGCCGGCTCTATACTGTTCAGGGGAGCATGCAACAGGAAGGATGTCACTGATTGACATCCCTGATCCACCAATGAACATTGTTACTATGAGGAGGGTCTCCAGCATAGTAACATTGTTTTTTCTAATTAATAACACTAAAATGTATTGAAAACACCAATACATTTATAATGTCAAAATGACTCACAAAGACAATAAAAGAGCCTTTGCCAAGTATCCTTTGTAATAGAAAAATGAAAACACAATAAAATGGAGTTAAGGCTTTAATTGCAAATAATGCTTACTAAGGGCTCCTTTTTTATTAGTCTGTTGTTTATACTATTGGTTGTTTGAATTAATTTTTTTTTTATTTATAAATACAATTTAGATTTTAGGGTATCAGAGTAGTGCTTCTATTTTTTCATTTCTGTATAAGCTTTTCAGTGTAAAATATAAATAGGAAAAAAAAACTGACCTGATGGATCCCAGGGAAGGGTATAAACTCGCAGTATACTGTCCTTTAAGCGCTTCTAATCAATCATTGGGGTCTGCTCACCCCAATAACACAAAAGCAATAAATAAGAAAAATTGATGAGCGCTATGAAAGACTATTAGTATGCTGGGAGAAAACTATAAAATAAAAATGATAAAAGAAAAATAGTATGCAAGGGCTTCTGTTAGTTGAAAAAAACAAATACATTTATTGTACATATAATGTTAGGTAAAAAATCTATAGAAATAGATAACCGGTAGGCAAAATATAAAATACACAATGACAGCCCCACTAAATAAATAGCTCCTTAATAATAAGTTGAAGGTCGAACTTGTGTAGTAGATGGTGAAAATGGCAGGATAAATACACCGTTGGGCAATGCGGATTGCAAGTTAAATATTGATGGAAATAAGGAGGCAGTCTCCGGGACTAATAGTCACAAACAATTGGTGTGGAAAAAGTGTCCCAGGGTGAATGTTCAATATCAAATATTAAATTCATGATAGGTATTGAAAAAGTAAGTAAAAATTGGAGACAGTACAGTTTAATGGAATCACTAGCTAAAACTGAAATGAGGTGGATATACGAAATGAACACACTACAACCGAACGGCTTAAATGCTGATTTTGAAGTCAAATGGTTTTTATAGATGAGGTCATATTATTTATACGGATATATAGCCCCCTATAGCCATACTCCTCTACATTATATAATATTTTAATTTTATTTATTTATTCCCTAAAATTTCAGCTTACTCGGTTCTGTTTATTATGCACCCCATACTTATAGCCCTATGATTATAATGCAATTTATCTAACATTTTTAATATAAATATTCTTTTATATAATTTTTTTAATATAACATACCTGGGTTTTTAAACATTGGAATGGCCATTATCAAGTATTTTTTTTAAAGATATTCCTTCTATTCTATCCACCTTATAGATCCTTAGCCATTTATATACTTATTTATTTATTTATTTATTTATTTATTTATTTACATATATGTAATTTATTTGGTTGTTATTACAAAAATTATATATGTGCAGGGGCCCCCATAAACTTTAGCCCGGCTCTGGATAAGCCGGGTAAGCTTGGATAAGTACCAAAATATTATCACACTATTTAGTAAGTTTTGGAAGGTAGTTTCCACGATGGAAAATAAGAAAATTAAATACAATTCAAAACAGTACCTTATATTGTGAAATGTCTAGTTTGTTTATTTGTATTTAAAGTTTACATAAAACTTGTATGCTTCAGGGATCACTACAAATATAGAAAATAAAGAGTATTTTTTATTGTTTTATTTTTATTTGTTAACCTAGAATATTATAGATAATATAGAAAACATTGTTTATTGTAGCTTTTTTATTTTATTTTATTTTTAATTCAGAGTTACTTCTACAGTGATGACTCTTTTAACTTTAACTATGCACAAGCCAAAGCTGCAGCTGGAAACTACAAAGAGGCTGAGGAAGTAAGTGGAAAAACAGTATTAAATTTGTTGTAGTGGTGTTTCTGTGTGTGTGTGTGTGTGTGTGTGTGTGTGTGTTTGTGTTTTTTTTTATTCATTTGTTTAAAAGGAGTGAATTCATATTTCTATATTTTGATAATTATTAGTCTAATCCTGCAATTATCGGATGATCGGATCAAACATTTCTCTAATGTATGGCCAGTATTTTTTCCCCTAAAGGAGATAAAACAGACAAAAAATTCTTGGGTCTGAGAATTTGATCTTTTAACATGTTTCTAAAAATTATCAGACCCAAGCAGCTGGCCATACGCTAAGGCCTCCATGGACTCTGCAAAGATGGCATCTCGTGCCATAGTGACTACTTCAACCACTCGCAGGGCTTTGTGGCTCAAACCGTGTGCGGCGGACGCCCAATCCAAGGCCAAGCTGCTAGCCCTGCCTTTTTTGGGTGAATTTCTCTTCGGGTCCAAGTTAGACAACATTATTGTGAAAATTTCCGGTGGAAAGTCCTCGTGGCTCCCTCAGGAGAGACCGAATAAGAAACCTAGCAGTACAAGATACGTCAGGCCATCCCAGGCGGAGGTTAGGGATGCGAAGTTGTATAGACCAGGAAGGTCTTACCAACAGCGCTTTCAACAAGGCACATCAAGGCAGAATTTTCGGGCCTACAGAGAGAGAGAGAACAAGAATTTTCGTCCCTTAAACCAGTGACGCCAGGACCATCACTCCCCCTCCTTCACTGACGATAGGAGAAAGGTTGCAACATTTCTTAAGCCAGTGGACTTCCATAACTTCAGACCTCTGGGTGAGAAGGATCATCTCAGAGGGCTACCGTCTAGAGTTCCGATCGGGACCTCCACAAGAATTCTTCACACAATCCCGGATCCCTCAAGACCCAGAAGAGTTGCGGGCTCTGAAGGAGAACATAGCCACTCTACTTCAGCAACAGGTAATTTAAGAAGTTCCTTCTCTTCAACAGGGCAGGGGAACATATTTAAAGATTTTTATTGTAAGGAAGCAGTCGGGCAGCTTCAGGATAATCCTGGATCTCAGGGGAGTCAACAAGTTCATTCACGCAAGGCACTTCAAGATGGAATCAATCAGATCAATTCTACCAGGTCTGTGCAAGGGCATGTTTCTCACATCAATCGATTTTCGAGATGCCTACCTTCACGTTCCTATCAACCGTCAGCACCAACAATACCTCAGATTTCACATATTTCATCGTCACTTTCAGTACCTAGCTCTGCCATTCGTTCTCTCAACCTCTCCAAGGACCTTCACAAAGGTTCTCGCCCCTCTTATAGCGAAACCCAGAGAGGAAGGTATCTTGATCTGGGCATACCTGGACGATCTACTGATAGCAGCAAACTCAAAAGAGCAAGCACATAAGCACACCGCTCGGGTACTGGAATTTCTGCAGAAGCACGGCTGGATCATAAATTGAGACAAATCTCATCTTCACCCGTCCAGAAACCTCAAATATCTAGGAGTAGTTCAGGACACAGTTCAAGAGAAAATATTTTTAACACCGGACAGAATCTCAAAGATCCTGAAAACGACAGAACTGCTGCGAAGCATGCCTTGGGTGACATCAGAGGATTGCATGCAGCTACTGGGGCTTATGTCAGCCGCCATCGATCCAGTCCCATGGGCGAGGGCCCATATGCACACGCTACAAAATTGTTTTTTGCAGCATTGGGACAAGAAACCAGACAACAGGTTCCAAGTAATCTCCCTTCCAAAGGAAGTAAGGAAGGACCTAAAATGGAGGGCCACCAGGGAGAACCTATCGAAAGGTCAGTGGTTCAGGCCCCCAGAACATATTCTAATCACAACGGACGCAAGCGCCCAAGGTTGGGGAGCAGTATGCAAATCTCAGTTGGCTCAGGGAACTTGGGACTCCAGCTTCAGAACAGCTCACTCCAATGTAAGAGAGATAAAGGCAGTAGTAGAAGCCTGTTGCCATTTTACACAGATTCTTCAAGGTCAAGTGGTCAAAATCCATTTATATAACAAGGCAGTTGTGGCCTACATCAATCGCCAAGGGGGAACAAGAAGCAAGGCGCTTATGAGTCAAGCAGGCATTCTTCTGGCCTGGGCAGAAACCTACCTGCTAGACATATCAGCTGTCTACATAGCAGGCAGCGTAAACATCACGGCAGACTCCCTGAGCAGGAAGACCATCCATCCAGGGGAGTGGGAATTAGACCAAAACATCTTCAACAAATTGACAGAAAGATGGGGCACGCCAGATATAGATCTCATGGCGTCCGCCAGAAACACGAAGGTATCGAATTTCTATTCAAGATTCCGGGAACCAGGGTCCCGCAGCATCGGTTCTCTGTCCCAAAGGTGGGACTTTCGCCTGGCTTACATCTTCCCTCCAATCCCGCTGAACCAGAAGGTCTTGAGCAAGATCGTAGCAGGCCACTCTGTAGTCATTATAATCCTTCCGTTCTGGCCTAGGAGACCGTGGTTCCCTCAAGTCCTCAACCTGGCGGTGGACAACCCCTGGTTCCTTCCTCCATCCCGGGAACTTCTCAGTCAGAACAAGGTGCTCCATCCGGATCCACAGTCCCTTAAGTTGACGGCCTGGAAGTTGAAATCTCCTTCCTTAACAGACAGGGATTCTCTTCGAAAGTGATCAACACCCTTATTAAAGCCAGAAAGCCGGTCACATCCAAGGTATATCACAGAATATGGGGTATTTTTAAAAATTGGTGTGTTGTCAATTCTTATTCCTTAGATCCAGTATCCATTAGTGTCATCCTTGAATTTCTTCAAGCAGAACTAGACAATGGCTTAGCCCTCAATACCCTTAAGGTCCATATTTTCGCTCTGAGCGCCGTAATGGACATAGACTTGGCATCAAATAGGTATGTTAAACAATTTGTGCAGGTTGCTATGAGAATTAAACCTCTTAGAAAACAACTTTTACCCACCTGGGACCTCAATTTGGTTTTAGAAGCTCTAACCTCTCATCCCTTTGAGCCTCTTCAAGAAGCGCAGTCGAAGTGCCTTGCATGTAAAACTATTTTCCTAGTGGCTATCACTTCAGCCAGGAGGGTGTCGGAGATGCAAGCGTTTTAGACTGAGGAGCCGTACACATGTGGACAGAGTACTTAGAACTAACCCTTCCTTTCTGCCCAAAGTAGTAACCATATTTCACCTCAATCAAGAGGTCATATTGCCATCCTTTTTTCCAGAGCCTACCTCAGACAGAGAAAAGGCCTTGCATACTCTAGATCTTGTTAGGACCCTAAAGATCTATCTTCAACGCACGCAAGAATTCAGGAAATCCAAACAAAGCCTCCAAGTCCACCATCTCTAGATGGATCAAATCCTGCATACTACAAGCTTATGTTAGCAAAGATCTTCAAATTCCAGTATGCCTCAGGGCCATGGCCACATCCTGGGCTCACAAGAGAGTCAGCTTCTGTCCTAGAGATCTGCAAGGCTGCCACTTGGTCCTCCCTTCACACTTTCTCCAAGTTTTACAAACTAGTTCTTATCGCCTCTGAGGACTCTAGATTTGGCAAGAGGGTTCTCAGTGCTGCCCTTTAACTTCGGATGAAGGTCTATCTGTTTGTTTTTTCTTTCTCACGTGGTGTTCTTTTCTTGTCCCACCCTTTTCTTAAGGATAGCTTTGGCATGTCCCATTGTGCTATGCTGCCAGCAAGGAGAGGGAAAAGGTAAATTATACCTGATAATTGTATTTCCTCGACCTTGATGACAGCATAGCTACTTCCCTCCACTTGGTGATTTGTTTTTTATTTCTGTTGGTGGATAATTCTGTTTTTTTATAGCTTTGTGGAGTAAGAAGACATGGTGTACTGGAGGCGGGACCTATTTATGTACTGAGGGTGTCTTTTCTTTACTTCCTGATTGGCTCCCGCCCCGTGGAATTAACCCATTGTGCTATGCTGCCATCAAGGTCGAGGAAATACAATTATCAGGTATAATTTACCTTTTTTGGCTGTATCTATTTCGAATAGGACGCCATTTTAGAATTTTTTTTTCTATGAATTGGTAAGTGTGCTGATCGGCACTCGCCCATTCATTTTTGCAAACCCGCCAGATGACAGCTACGGAGAGGTGAGTAAGATCTCCTGGGCATTTTAATATTAGGGGAGTGGTTAGGGAAGATAGAGAAGGGAGTATTAGGGTCAGGCTAGGGAGAAGGGAGGGTTAGGGTCAGGCTGTGGGGAAAGGAGGGTTAGAGTCAGGCTGCAGGGAAGGGAGGGTTAAGGGTTAGTTTAACCACTAACCTTTCTGAGCTCGGTGCTCTGGGGATCGATTGCTATGCCTCTTCGAGGCATAAGCAATCGATATCCAAGCCAGTTCGAAACTGGCTGGGAGAGAACGGTCCTATCGAAATAGGGCCGTTCTTTGCGGGGACCCACACCCCTCCTGACCTGCCCCCACTGTCATGCTGCATGGGCCAAAAATGACCCCTAACCTGTGAGCGGTCTTTAAGACCGCATATACGCAATCTATGTAACGAAACGATACGTAGATTACATAAAAGAGTTACTATGCATGCATAGTAGCTATTATCAGCAACTGACGGACGTATGTTGGAAGACGGATGTTGTTGTGGATCCGGCCAATATTGCTAACTTTTAATTTATATGCCTAATTTATTCATCAGGTGTTAATGATTTTTCTTGCTTCCCATATAAATGTCTTGTATATGCAATTTTATGTTCTTTTTGAAGACAATTGGTTATTTATTACAATGTTTACTGTTGTTTTAGGTGTTTTTATTAATTCAAAGTGAGACGTTAAAAAACGATTATGTCTACCTGAGCTGGCTTGCCCGCTGTTGTAAGTACACAGATCACATCCTACACACAGGTTGAAATATAGGCATGGAAAATATTAATAGGCACATAGTCGATCTAAGATTTTTTGTTAAAAATAATAATTTAATTATTAATATGCATCTTTTTTGTATTAAAAGTAACAAGGTCATTTGCATTTATATTATTTTATCTTTTATTCAGTGTATTATGTAACATTATGTCATTATCAGAGCTACATAAATATGTAGGCTGTTACGAACTTTTTAACTTAGCGTGTAACGCTAATGTTTATTATTAAATTGCGTATTACTGAATTCTAGCTGGGCATAGAGGCTAAAGAGAACTTGGTGGTGGGTTTATTCATGTATCATTATGTATCTCAGTGATATGCATTTTATCCTGGGTTATATAAATTACATCACTTTCTCAGGACATGTAAAGAGATATGGAGGTTGATTAATACATTGCTTTATTGTACTTTTTGCTTTTTTTCATTTTAAGATATAATGAACAAAAAGCCAAGGCTCGCATGGGAGCTATATTTAAAAATGGAGACTTCTGCAGAGTCATTTAGCCTCCTCCAGCTAATTGCCAATGATTGTTACAAAGTAAGAACTCACTTTTTAGGTGCATTTTTATATAAATATTTTAAAAATTATAAATGTGTATAATAAATGTTGAAACCTTAAATAAGGAAAATAGTACTCTTATTTTGATTTAATAGACCATTAAACCCAAATTCAGGTCCAAAATTTGTTCTTAGAATGTATCTCTTAAAACATTTATAAGATCTCAATTGTAATGCATGCAGCAGTCATGACCCTTCAAGTCACAAACCCAAAAACGACAAGTAATCAGAGAAACCAAGCTGGGCTTCTTTGAATAAATAAAATAAATGTATACAACTGAATGCATCAGTTAAGAAAGTGCAGCTAGGACTGTTTAAGTTGCTGATAAATGTCAAGATTATTATAGTCACTGCTATGGCAATTAATTTCACAAATGATCGGTTGCGAAGAGGTTTTCTATTAACAAGCCACACAGCTCGGTATTATTGTCACTACAAAAACGCAGGATGTACTTCTTTATAATCAGTTGCTATTTTTGAAAAGATTTCAGTTTTCATAGACCATAGAATCCATAATTTTAAACCAATCCAGTGACTACATATGCACAGCAAAACTGACCACCAGCTGTGCTTGTCACATATTTCCTTCATGACCAAAAAAACGGAATGTAAACATAGTCTGTCTCTGGTAGTCGCTGGTAATCCGTACATGATCCGCAAGCGTGGAATGTATGTGGAATGTACCTAAGTTTTATCAGCATACTCTCTATATAAATAATTGAATTTGGAAGCATTGCATTGTATTAAAGAAGATCATTATTTTGTTTATAAATGGTTTCATGGGTCTTGCTGCAATCTAAAAGTAAAAATACATGAAATTTTGTTTTTTAAAATAGATGGGTCATTTTTACCATGCTGCAAAGGCATTTGATGTCTTAGAAAGACTTGATCCAAGTCCTGAATACTGGGAAGGAAAGCGTGGAGCTTGTGTTGGAATCTTTCAGATGATAATAGCAGGCCGCGAACCAAAGTAAGTATCTTGTTATGTAAACTCTCATACTGTGCTAGGTGATCATTACTAATATTAAATATATAGAGATAGAATGCACTAGAGAATCCTCTGGAAAATATATCCTATTTAGTATAGCATAATTAGTGATGTCACTTGTGGAATATTTTTGGAAGTATTAATGTATGAAAGGTTAGCATGATGTTAAAGACTAAGTAAACTTTTTTTTTTTGTTGTTTTTTTTTTACTTGGATCCAAAAGATATTGTATTTTAAAATGGTTAAAGAAACAATTTAAGAGTTCTAGATGTAGTTGTTTTACAACAGTTTAGTCTGTAACAAATTTTGTTTTACCTGTGCAGAGAGACACTGAGGGAAGTGCTACATTTGTTGAGGAGTACTGGTAGTACACAGGTAGAGTACATCATCCGAATTATGAAGAAATGGGGAAAGGATAATCGTATTCCAGTCTAAGCCACAACATATGAATCATTGCATTATCAATTATTCATTTGGTGAACTGTTACCTCATGCTTGGTAATGAATCAAACATTATTGTGTTATAAGATCTTAAACATTACTGTAGACTTTTTATTTGGACAGCTTAACTTACTTGCAGATGTTTTCCCCTATATTTTCCAGTTTAAAAAAAATCATTAATAAAATAGTTTATATAATAAATGTATTATGTTTATGTATGTTTATGCAATTCATTAAATATTTTTTTTATTATTATTATGATTACTTATATTCTTGTGTTATTCTATTATCAGTTTAGAATGCAGCATTTTGTTTTAGCCAAATAATGTGTTATTCACTTATCTAATAGAAAACTTATTTTTTTGGCAAATTATAGTGAAGTTCGGGATGACCGGGAAACATTTTATAAAAGGAAGCTAGAGGTAGCCCTAGATTTTGTGAGAGACCTTCCAGCACTGTGGTGTGTAACCAGTGAATTCCATTAATCAGCATGCTAAGTTTCCAGGGTATGACAGATGCCTATCATACCCAGTTACATAGCAACATAGAAAGTGACGGCAGATAAGAGCCACATGGCCTATCCAGTCTGCCCAGTTGTTTATTTAAAACTACACTGACCCTAGACTCTATTTACCTCTGTGAGCACTGCACTGTGTGCCTCCCAGTTCTTTGTCACATCAGTGCAGCACTGCATGTAGTTTAAGAGAGAAGGGCCCAGGGAACATTCCCACTCTACCCCCTTCCCCCCCTTAACCAGCAATAGTGTGGGACCTGTTACACCCAGCAGGAGAAGATCTTAGCAGGGTGTGTAGTTTTCCCTCTGAGTTTAGTATCTGGTTTCCCTCAGGTGTCTGCTAATTAGTCTCCCTGGCTTGGGGTTGATGCTGATTGGTAGGAGCTCCTTTAAATAGGTTTACCTTGAAACACTCCCCTGTCGGCTATAGCGTCTGGTGTATTCCTGCGCCCTGCCTGAGTTTGATTGTGTGTTCTCCTCGTGCATCTGGCTTGGATTCGTTTGGTGTTTACCCTTTGTTTACCTTTTGTTACCCTTGCCTGCCTCTGTCTTGTTGTCTGCCCTGTCTGTGGTTCTCAGTGTGCGGTGCGAGTAGCTTACTGCTCGCACTGGCAGCTGGGCTCCTTTGTCTGGTACAGCGTCCTCCTTGTCGAGTGTTGTGAGTTTTCCATCTCTCAATCTCTGTACCTGTTCTGAGTTTTCCATCTACTCAGAGCTCTGTTGTGCCACTGTACTTTCCATCTTGCAGTGTGTATTCCGCTGTGTGTAACATCTCTGCAGTGTGTATTCCGCTGTATGTACCATCTCTGCAGTGTGTATTCTGCTGTGTTTGTCATCCTCACAGCGGGGTTTAGATTTGCTGCTTTTTCCTTTCCACAGTCTGTAGTAGCCATTATGTTTGTCTCCTCTCAGTGTGCTGTGCTGTGTGATTTACTTGCAGCTTGCTTACCCAAGCTCTGGGTCCTAGTGCTAGCCCCTTGGTGTTCTCCATCTCACCTTGTGCAGCTCTCCTGTTTCTATCTCCACTGTGTCCATCTCCAGTGTGTAGTGTCTTGCGTGAGTCAGTTCTTCGGTCTGTTGTTCGCAATTTACAACATTGTAGCCACTCCCTGCTGTCTCCCTGCATATTTACCTTGCTCTGTTCAGTATCTGGTCCATGGGTTCCAACAGTATTTTGAATGCCTGGGTTCCTGTCTACCATCTTGTATGCCTACTGTTTATCTATACCCTATTGTTTTGTTGTGCAAGGGTTCCTGCAGAATCATTGTTGTGTCTGGGTTCCTGGTTACGATTCGGTTCCAGTGCGGGCACCTTCGCTGCAGGTCCTCTCTGGGGGCTATCGCCGGAGGCCGCAACCTGCTTCTCTCCAGACGCCAAATCCATCCTCACCATCGGGGGGTCTGGTGCAAACCTGGTTTGGGGTTAGACTCTGCACCCCGGTGAGAAACTCTCTTGGTGACTGTAACAGGACCCTCAGATGCATGGGACCTTTGCTAGTTGCCTATGCCATGGGTTGCCTTTGACACCAATCTAACATAGAAACATACACAGATAAGAACCACTTTGGCCATCTATTCCTATATTTTTTGTGCAAAACCATGATGTTCAAAAAAAGAGAGAGATAGGAAAGAACCACAGTAAAATTGCAAGACTATTGATACAAAGTAATTTCACTGACAAGCAGATCTTAAAATACACAAACAAGTTGGACCAGATGGGATACATAGTAGGATACTAAAATAGCCTAAAGATGTGCTGTTAAAATATTACCAGAAATATTCAACCAGTCAATAGAAACAGGAGTAATTGCAGTAGACTGGAAAATAGAAGATGTAGTCCATATGCAAACAGTTTGAATTAAAAACAATTCGGTTCATCCTAGGATAGTTGGGAACTATATATCATCACACTTCTCTAACAAAGTGGATAGACATAGATGTGACCCGCGATATGGTTACTTAAGCAAGTTTTTACTGTATCACCCCAAGTCTCTCTCTAACTGGTATAAATTAATGTGAGTTATGTTCATTTGGATGGGCCCTAGGAAGGATCTGGATGAATTTTGTTTTGTACTTCAATAATAATTCTAAGAATATCACACTTTCCGTCGATGTCAGTTAATCAGAGGTCAATTTCCTGGACATTAGCATATATGTGGACAATAACCAACTTAAAGTAAAAAACTTTATGAAACCCATGTAATCTAATTCATTCATTTAAAAAAAAAAATGGTTGTCACCATGCCAATTGGCTCAACAATATACCCAATATACCAGTTTCAGAGGATAAAAAGAAACTGCACAGAGGAGGAGGAATTTATGAGTCTGCTTTTATTATACAATTTAATCCTAGTTATAAGAAAATTTTAAAAATCATTAGAAATAATTGGACCTTTTTACTGAATGATCCCAATTTTTGTAATCGTTTAACTAGCAGTGCATATTTTAGACTTACAAACAATATACCAAAAATTCTAACTAAAGGCTTTCAAGGATGTGGCACATTCAAAAGTGTGCCGCTCAAATGTGAAACTAAATAGTAGTAGGAGTGAAAGCCAATAGGCTTGAAGGAGGTTAAACTCCCTGGTTTGGGCAGCGTGGGGGCACAACCTAACCCTGCTCCGGACTGCTGGGAGGAGACCCCTCCTCCTCAGCAGTCTATAAAAGGGGACTTTCCTAAGGGGAAGTCCTCTTTTATTTTGGTAATTTCCCTGGATACAGGACAAGGACAGACTGAGTACCTCTCTCTTACCTCTCTCTGTCGTTTTCCTTCCTTCTGTTCTACTGCTTTCTCTGCTTCCTTCTTTCTTTTCTTCTGTTCCTATAAAAAAATAATAATAAAAAATAAATAAACTACTGTTAATTTTTTGTTTAATAAAAAGCAGTTCCCCTTCATACCATACCCCCCCCTCCCCCTCCTTGTCACGCTTGCCCCTTTTACC
>WWET01004479.1:0-11693 GCA_011038615.1 Limnodynastes dumerilii | reverse complement strand
CCTTTAGCACCTTCCTCCACTGGTGCATAGTTGCGGGCACGGGTCATTCCGGAGTGGCACATTACCTGGACGACTTCCTTGTGGTGGGGCCTTGTGCTGCCCCCACGTGCTGTGACATGCTTTTTTCCATCCGGGCTCTATTCCATTCTTTGGGGGTCCCCATTGCTAGCGACAAGACGGAGGGTCCCGCCTCATGTCTATCATTTCTCGGCATCGAGATTGACACTGAGGCGGGCCTCTGCCGTCTCCCAAGGGACAAAATTGAGAATTTGCAGTCGGCCATTACGCAGGCTCCTAATGCCCCGGTTACTTTCCTGCGTTTGATGCAATCCCTGCTGGGCTCCCTCCATTTTGCCTGCAGAATTATTCCCATGGGGAGGGTTTTCTGCCGCAGGATGGAGAGGGCGATAGCGGATCTTTACAGCCCGCGCGCGCCCATCCGTGTGTCCGGTGCCATGAGAGCAGACATAGGTGTTTCCTCCAGGAGTTTAACGGGATAAGGGTGTGGCCTTCTCCTCCCACGCGCAGCCTAGACATGCGCCTGCAGACAGATGCGGCTGGCACTTCAGGATTCGGGGCGTACCTTGATGGAGCTTGGTGCGCCTGCAAATGGCCTCGTAGCTGGTCAGAGTCCAGCCTTACCAGAAATATGCTACTGTTGGAGTTTTTCCCAATAGTGGTAGCAATCGAGCTCTGGTGTGAACGCTTCCGAGACAGAACGGTCATCTTTGTGTGTGACAACCTCAGAGTCGTTCAGACCGTGAACCGGCAGAGCGCACGCTCCCCCCCAGTGGTTCGGTTGCTTAGGACTTACCCTGGGCATACAAACCATATATATATATGCTTGCAGTATAACATCAATTTCAAGGCAGAGCATCTCCCTGGCGTGGATAATTGCCTGGCAGATGCTCTCTCGCGTTTGGATTGGCCCCGTTTTTGCCACCTTGCCCCGGAGGCTGTAGCATTAGGTGACCCATGTCCCGCTTCTCTCTGGCAGATTGCAACCCAGGACTCATAAGTCTGGCCCTGCAATCCCTGGCCCCCGCTACCCTGCGAGCTTACAAGGCTGCTTGGACGGGATGGACGTCATTTAAAGATACAAATTCCCCCAAGACAGGCAGCAAGAGGGGCTGTCTGCATGATTATATATATGGTTTGTATGCCCAGGGTAAGTCCAAGGCATACATGTCCAATTCACTTGCAGCTCTGGCTTTCTTCTTTAAGCTTTACGGATTGCCAGACCTCACCAAAGATTTTGTAATTTCCCGGGTGCTTCGCGGCTGGGCCAGGGCGCGGCCGCGACCGCCAGACGCGAGGCGGCCCATTACTGTCCCCATTCTGTTTCAGCTTAATTCAGTAGCTGTAGAGATAATGCATTCCGCATATGAGTCCCTCCTGTTTCAAACAGCCTTCGCAGTCGCTTTCAGTGGCGCTTTCAGGTTAAGCGAATTGGTGGCAGCGTCAAAGGCAGCCACGGATACGGGCATGCTGGCCTGTAACGTGAGGTTGCTGTCTGAGTCTCTGCAATGCAGGGTGCCCATGTCCAAGACAGATCAGTGCGGTAAAGGGAAGTGGGTAACGCTAGTGAAACATTCGGTGAAGGAAGTTTGCCCCGTTACCTTGAGTGCGCAGTTTATGGCAGTTAGGCCTAATTCTTCCCCTGTTAGGTTGTCCCACGCTAACGGTGATCCGCTAACCAAGTTTCAATTCCGCGCTGTATTTCAGAAGTGTTTGAGGGCCGCTGGCCTGGAGACGGACGAATTCGGAACTCACTCCTTCCGGATTGGAGCAGCAACAACTGCCGCTCTGGAGGGAGGATCTGCCCAGGCCATCCAACATCTGGGGCGTTGGAGTTCGTCTGCCTTCAAGAATTACATCCGACCGCACCTTTCTGGACAGCTCGGTTGACAGGCTGGTTGATGTGCAGTTAGCATGCCCCCCCTATTTCTCTCTCATTCTCTTCTTTCTGTACCACTGTGGCCCTGGACAGGTCCAGACTAGCTGGGCTGCTTGCTGTATTCAGGGGCGTGAAGGCATTTTTCCCCCGGCCAGGGGCAACAAGTACATTCCCCGGCCATAGAAAAGATCCCTACAGTGCCGGAACGGTTTTTACCTTCACCCAGGGCCTTCAGTTCTGCTCCCCTAGGATCCCTAGTTATAAAATTGTGTGCATTTGGTTTTTCTGTCTTATGCAGGAGCATTACTTATGGTATTATATTTATTTTCTTTACAGCGACCCCTGCGGGTAGACGGAAGGTTTTAATCTTCGGTCACTCCTTCGTCTACTGGGCTGAGAAGCATTATAAATCCCGCCCCTTTCCTCTCCCAATTAATGCAGACCTCCGGTGGGTTGGTTATAGAGGTATGATATGGTCGTCCTTCTGGTCTCTTGTCATAGCTGAATTGTCCGAGCATGGGGTTCCTGACATCTTGGTAATTCATCTGGGGGGTAATGACCTCGGTCGTTCCCCCCTCCTTGAACTGATTTGGAGGATCTCCCATGATATCGGTCAGTTGCTCGTTCGTTGGCCAGAGCTTCTTGTATTGTGGTCCGACATAATCACCGGGTATGGCGATACTCGGAAAATGGTCGTGCTATGGATGGCGTTAGGCGCAAGTTAAATCGGGCCATCAAGGTCATGCTCCTAAAGCAAGGTGGCCGGGCTATTGCGCACCCCGAGTTTAAATTTCATAAGACCCACTTATATAGGGCAGACGGAGTCCATCTTTCGGAAGAAGGATTGGATTTCTTTATAGGGGACTTTCCTAAGGGGAAGTCCTCTTTTATTCCGGAAATTCCCTCCCTCCCTTCCTTCCCGTACATTAATAGGTTTGTTAGCCAGTGGGTGCATTTAGCAAGCTTTATTTGTTGGTTTATTTGTTGTGTATGTGGAGCCCAAATGGTAACCGTTTTGCGGAAGGCCGTTGACTTGGCGGCCCCTAAGGTGTGCCCTGGGCGGGTAACCTTAGCCTTTGTCCGGTTACTATGCGGGTGGAACTCTGAGGCGGTTGAGAGTTACTTTGCTTAATGTGCTCTTATTATTTTGCTTGCTAAATTGCTGTTTTGCCTCATCAAAGTTAAAGCTTACCCCCTATGCAAATCAAATTGGCCATTTAAATTAATAAATAAATACTAAATTAGTAACCCCATTTATCCCAAACAATAAACATTATATTTATTTTTCACCCCTTAATACCGTGTTGTGTCCATTCATTTCTAGGCAGGGTGTCTGGTGTGCCCTAGCGCTAGCATCAACCATGGGTAGTTTAGTAGGAGTGAAAGCCAATAGGCTTGAAGGAGGTTAAACTCCCTGGTTTGTGCAGCGTGGGGGCACAACCTAACCCTGCTCCGGACTGCTGGGAGGAGACCCCTCCTCCTCAGCAGTCTATAAAAGGGGACTTTCCTAAGGGGAAGTCCTCTTTTATTCCGGAAATTCCCTCCCTCCCTTCCTTCCCGTACATTAATAGGTTTGTTAGCCAGTGGGTGCATTTAGCAAGCTTTATTTGTTGGTTTATTTGTTGTGTATGTGGAGCCCAAATGGTAACCGTTTTGCGGAAGGCCGTTGACTTGGCGGCCCCTAAGGTGTGCCCTGGGCGGGTAACCTTAGCCTTTGTCCGGTTACTATGCGGGTGGAACTCTGAGGCGGTTGAGAGCCTTGCTTTGGTTAATGTGCTCTTATTATTTTGCTTGCTAAATTGCTGTTTTGCCTCATCAAAGTTAAAGCTTACCCCCTATGCAAATCAAATTGGCCATTTAAATTAATAAATAAATACTAAATTAATAACCCCATTTATCCCAAACAATAAACATTATATTTAATTTTCACCCCTTAATACCGTGTTGTGTCCATTTATTTCTAGGCAGGGTGTCTGGTGTGCCCTAGCGCGAGCATCAACCATGGGTAGTTAAATCAGTTCATTACATGTAATTATGAAAATGTTATTTATATGATTGAATGGGATTGTGCAAAATAGTATGTGGGTAGAACCATCCGACCATTAAAAATAAGGTGGGCAGAACACCTAAACAATATAGAAATTTTTTTATCATATATACTGTTTCCCAACACTTCCAAGTTAACCACGATTGCTCTATATTTAATATTAAGACCATGAAAGACAATGCAAAGATAGAAACCAAATTGAGATACAATAATAGGACAGTCTTGCTAAGACTGAAATGAGATGGATACATGACGTGGATATACTGTATCCAAAAGGTCTCAACTCTGAGTTTAAACTAAAAATGGTTCTTGTTTTAATTAATCAGTTTTAGTTATCCATTCTTCCTAAATTTGTTTACCTGTTTTAAGAACCCTTTTTAATTCAATCTCATTTATACTTGTTTCATTCATGGTTTTATTCATATAAATTTTAATATTTTATGTACTTTATTTCCTTGCTCATATTTATTTATATTTTATTTTGTTTATTATTATAATGATCAAGTTATTTTTATTATCATTATGCTGTTCAATTTAATATATTAATTCTGACATCCACGGCCTTGACAGTTAAATGATAGATCTCCATCCAACAGAGATCTATTTACTTTTGAACCTAAGCAATAGGATAATTCTCCAGGGCATTGGATTAGAATTATAAAGCAGGATTAACCTTGAAAAAGGCCGTTTAATGGCCAAAACGTGTTTGTTAATATATTGTTACTTTGACAAAGACTTTGGTGATGGACCGGAGCAGATACTGCCTGTGGCAGTCAGGTGCATAAATATTGGGACATCGACACAATTCTCATATTTTGGGCTCTATAAACCACCACAGTGGATTTGAAATGAAATAAACAAGATGTGCTTTAACTGCAGACTTTCAGCTTTAATTTGAGGGTATTTACATCCAAATCAGGTGAACGGTGTAGGAATTACAACGGTTTCTATATGTGCCTCACACTTTTTAAGGGACCAAAAGTAATGGGACAAACTAAACAATCCTAAATCAAACTTTCACCTTTCAATTCCTAGTCAATTACAGCCTGAAGTCTGGAACGCATAAAAATCACCAGACGATGGGTTTCATCCCTGGTAGGTTAGTAATATTGATTAGTAATATTTGATTGTGTAAAATGCAGGCAGACTATGAAGAGACTGACAGTGGCATCCTCTCTATGCAGTATTGGCATGCCTGATACACACCACAATATCCAGACTTCCGATCCATTCCCACGCTAAGTGAGGTCAGATAACGCAACTCTGCGAGCGATGTGTGTGGCCCCTGAGCAGAGTGTGATGGCTCTTTTTGATCAGGTTCATCAGTCATGGACTCTGACACGCTACACTTGCAGGCTAATAATCTGTCGCACTGAAATGTTTTTAAAAACTACCGGCTAGCGGCAGGCGCAGAATAAATGAAGGGCATCATTTCATTCATTTTCCTGTCTTGGACTCTAGCTATCACTTGCTACGCAGTGTCGGATTGCACCTACATATGAATACTTTACTGTGCAACTTTCCTATCTCTCTGCCTACTAATTGATATTGAATGTTTAGTTTATTGAATATTCTGGATTATCTCCTACTTAAAAATGAGAGCGGACATCGATCCCCATTAAGTCCTCAATTGATGTGAACTTAATACTCTGTTTGGATTCCTTATAATTTAACATTTTTACTTTGGTTTCTAGGTATTTGTACAATGTGGGTTATTAACATTACATTTGAATATTGCAGTGTGCTATTTCCCCCCCTCCCTCATTTAGGACCAGATCCGCTATCTCCAATGTCATCTTAACAATTCATTTTTCATATAATTAAGCAGATAACAATATTTTAATAAACTTATAGAGAATGTTCATAAATCAGTTGAAACAGTTTCCAATACAATTCTTTTCACACCAAAAACACCTTCAATTATCCCTACTGTCTCCTGCACCCTTTTCTCCCTCTCTATTCTCCGCTATCTCCAATGTCCATCTTAACAGCTTTCTCTCAATCCAGCTCAGATGAACCTCTCTCCCCGCTTCCAAAGTTACACTTTCTGCTTCGGTCTCTGATATCTCCTCCCTGTACATACTGCTATCACCCTTAAGCTTCCCACCGATAAAATCTCTCACCACCACCGATTCTCTCCTCCGTCTCCTCCGATCTCCACCGGTATCTCTCCTCACCACGACGAGACTCTCCTCCGTCTCTCGGTTGTCTCTTCGGGTCTATACCGATAATTCCCCTCACTACCACCGATACTTTCCACAATGACACTGTTGTCTCCCCAGCTCACTACCGATACTGCTTTCTTTGCTACCACCGATACTGTCCATGATCCGATCACCCAGTACTCGTTAACACCTTCTCTCTTTCTACTCCACTGTCTTTTTGTCACTTTCCGACAAAATTACTCTTTTCATGTTGAACTCAATTTCACTCTTCCTTCTCGGACCACTTCTGTCACACTCTATATCCTTATTTATTCCTCCGTCACACCTACCTTCCTCCAACTGAACCCCAACAGTCAAAATCACTTTTCCCCCCAGAAGCTTCTAGAGAGAACCCCTCACGCTCCTCAACTCAAATCATCAACGTCCCACGCGCTAACCTGTTCTCAAAACTGAGCTCGAGGCGCATGAATTTTGCATGCTCTCGTAACGGCGTTAGAGCAGCAATTGAAAGAAGGTGCATCCCGCTTTCCCAACTCCCAGGGCCACCACATATGTTAAAACATTTGCATGTACCCCAGGTTATGTCGAAGTCCAGGGATCTCACCATCCGCGACTTATTTCATACACTTTCGTTAGCACGTTTCAAATGGCAATCTGTTGTGTATGTGTTCATTCATTGTTGCATACAGTAATAAAAAAAAAATATTTTTTTCCATGTTTTTATGAAAAATTCTAATTATTATTTGCAATAATTTTGTGACAATTACATTCAGAGAGAGGCGCTCGCAAAAATCTGAACCTCCATTTGCGGTCAACATTACACTGTACTACCCCGCACTTGTACTAATTATAGTGCATAGCTGCATTGCGCTTAGCAGCTGTGTGCCGGTATGCTATGTGCCATTATTGTAGGGTTATCGACTTCTCATAGAATCCCTTCGGGAGATCCCGGAGGGAAAACAGAGATGCCTGTGGGGGGTGGGGCTTAATGATGTGATTTATGCAAATTGTGTCCAAAGCTCCGCCCCTGACTATCAATGCCTGTTTTTCTTAGTTGTACTAGGGATGGGGGCGGGGCTTGATGACCCAAATTGCGTCATCAAGTTCCGCAATGCTCCTAGTAACACTGGGAATACTAGTGATGCCAGGCAGGGGAGCAGGACTCTGCCACTGCAGGAGATTTGCAGGCTCTCTCGAGATACAAGGATAACTGCCCGAATTTCGGGAGTCTACCAGCCCCCTAACTACCCTGCTTTACTTATTAAGCAGAGCTCCTTAAAATGACTTCAATTAGCATGTGGTTTCCTTGCCTGTGTGATTTTCTTGCTTCCATATGTGTTTCTTTAGCAGGATTCCATATAAAGGTTAAGTGTATTTTTATAACCTCCTAGGAACCAAACATTGCTGAAGCAGATCTGTATTGTAAGAAATGACAAACCAATCTGACAAAACCAGTATAGTTATTAGTTAGTCATTGGAGCAGTTCTTTCTCTGTTATGAAGAAAACACATAGGGCCCTATTTATAGTACATACAATAATGTTTTTATGTATTTTATAACCTATAAAGCCATAAGCAACACTGCACCTGCATACATTTCCTCACTTGTCTCATATATATCCCAGCACGTTCAGATCATCACAAGATCTACAACTCACCTCTGTACCTCATAAATGCTCAGATTTAAGGTTGCAAGACTTCTCCCGGGCAGCACCCACTCTCTGGAATAGCCTTCCTCGCCCATTAAGACTATCCACTACTCTACAATCTTTCAAGCGTTCCCTTAAATCTCATCTCTTCAGACAAGCTTATCAAATTCCACAACCACCCTAAGCATTAAATACCATATTATCAACCACTTCTACAATTTAACACATTACGAACACAAACCCGCACGCTCTCTGTTCTACAATTCCCTCATCTCTGCTACTAACACTGCTGTGTGACTGGAGCATACAGAGCATTGAGCACTTTTGTCATACACCCTGGCTGGTCCATTGTGTGATATATAGCACTTGCCCTTATGTATCAAACCCATTGTCCTATAGAGTGTAAGCCTGTGAGCAGTGCCCTCTTAGCCACCCAGTCTGTCTGTTATTCCCCAGTATTGTTATAAAGATTGTAACATTGTAAAGCGCTACGTAATCTGTGGGCACTATATAAAAACCTGTTAATAAATAAAATAAATAAATAATAAATCAGAGAGATAGCAAAAACATTAGGTGTGGCCAAATCAACTGTTTAGAACATTCTTAAAAAGAAAGAACGCACCAGAGAGCTCAGCAACACCAAAAGACCCGGAAGACCACGGAAAACAACTGTGGTCCATGGTGAATAAAAACCCCTTCACAACAGTTGGTCAAATCAAGAACACTCTCCAGGAGGTAGGTGTATATGTGTCAAAGTCAACAATCAAGAGAAGACTTCACAAGAGTGAATATAGAGGGTTCACCACAAGATGTAAACCATTGGTGAGCCACAAAAACAGGAAGACCAGAGTAGAGTTTGCCAAACAACATCTAAAAAAGCCATCACAGTTCTGGAACAACATCCTATGGACAGATGAGACAAAGATCAACTTGTACCAGAGTGATGGGAAGAGAAGAGTATGGAGAAGGAAAGGAACTGCTCATGATCCAAATAATACCAACTCATCAGTGAAGCATGGTGGTGGTAGTGTCATTGCGTGGGCATGTATGGCTGCCAATGGAACTGGTTCCCTTGTATTTTTTGATGTGACTGGTGACAAAAGCAGCAGGATGAATTCTGAAGTGTTTCAAGCAATATTATCTGCTCAAATTCAGTCAAATGCTTCAGAACTCATAGGATGGCGCTTCACAGTGCAGATGTACAATGACCCGAAGCATATTGCAAAAGCAACCAGAGTTTTTTAAGGCTAAAAAGTGGAATGTTATGTAATGGCCAAGTCAATCACCTGACCTGAATCCGATTAAGCATGCATTTCACTTGATGAAGACAAAATTGAAGGGAAAATGCCCCAAGAACAAGCAGGAACTGAAGACATTTGCAGTTGAGGCCTGGCAGAGCATCACCAAGGATGAAATCCAGCGCCTGGTGATGTCTATGCCTTCCAGACTTCAGGCTGTAATTGACTGCAAAGGATTTGCAACAAAGTATTAAAAAGTTAAAGTTTGATTTAGGATTGTTTAGTTTGTTCCATTACTTTTGGTCCCTTAAAAAGTAAGAGGCACATATAGAAACCATTGTAATTTCTACACCGTTCACCTGATTTGGATGTAATTACCCTCAAATTAAAGCTGAAAGTCTGCAGTTAAAGCACATCTTGTTTGTTTTATTTCAAATCCATTGTGGTGGTTTATATAGCCCAAAATATGAGAATTGTGTTTATGTCCCAATATTTATGCACCTGACTGTGCATGCTTTTTTAACATTACTTGTTAATGTCCAATATCATTGTGAGTTTATCTCTTATTTTTGATTGTCACCTATTTAATAAAGGATTTCACACTATCGGCAGCGGCTACTTTCTTCTTATGTTTACATGACATATGGGGGAACGTAAAAAGCAGGTATGAAACAGAGGCTTGATTACCAGAGAACAGGGAACACAGTCACCTTATGGACCCTTATGAATATACAGGTGAAACTCGAAAAATTAGAATATTATTCAAAAGTTCATTTATTTCAGTAATTCAACTTAAAAGGTGAAACATATATATTATATAGACTCATTACAAGCAAAGTGAGAAATTTCAAGCCTTTATTTGTATAAATTTTTATGATTATGACTTAGAGCTTATAAAAACCCCAAAATCTAAATCTCACAAAATTAGAATAATGTGACAAGGTTCAATATTGTAGGCTCAAAGTGTCACGCTCTAATCAGCAAAGTATTCCAAAACACCTACAAAGGGTTCCAGAGCCTTTAAATGGTCTCTCAGTCTGGATCAGTAGAATTCACAATCATGGGGGAAGACATTTGATCTGACAGTTGTGCAGAAAAGCATCATTGACATCATTGGAGGGAAAGCCTCAAAAGAAAATTGCAAAAGAAGTAGGATGCTCAAAGTGCTGTATCAAAGCACATTAATAGAAAGTTAAGTGAAAGGGCAAAGTGTGGAAGAAAAAGGTGCACCAGCAGCAGTATTGACCGTAGCCTGGAGAGGATTGTCAGGAAAAGGCCATTCAAAAGTGTGAGGGAGCTGCACAAGGAGTGGACTGAAGCTGGACCTAGTGCATCAAGAGCCACCACACCCAGACGGATCCTGGACATGGGCTTCAAATGTCGTATTCCTCTTGTCAAGCCGCTCCTGAACAACAAACAACGTCAAAAGCATCTTACCTGGGCTAAAGAAAGAAAGAACTGGTCTGTTGCTCAGTGGTCCAAAGTCCTCTTTTCTGATGAGAGCAAATTTTGCATCTCATTTGGAAACCAAGGTCCCAAAGTCTGGTGAAAGAATGCTGATAGCATCCATGCCACGCCGCATTGAGGCAGTAATTCGTGCAAAAGGGGTCCAAACCAAGTACTGAGTACATATGCATGATTATAATTTACAGAGGGCTGACATTTCATGTAATAATCTAATTTTGTAAAATTTAGCTTTTGGGGTTCTCATAAGCTGTGTGATTATGGCAATCATAAAAATTTATACAAATAAAGGACCGTATTCAGAGATCCGTCTGACGATCAGGCCACAAATATACGCACCTACGAAGCAAGTCGGAGCAGGTTACACCCACCAAAAAATCCAGTCACTCCCCTTGCTTTCTCCATGCGGACGTAAAGTTAGACCTGCATTGACTTGCCCTAACTAACTGCGCTCACTTCCGATCTTATGTGTCTTAGGTGCGTATGTTTCTGGCCCTATAACTGTAAGCACGCCTACTTTCAATCATCTAAATGCTTCCCCCCTCCCATTTCTATGCAAATCCTTTGGCGCGTATATTTCCGTTGCACTTAGGTGCCGATTTTTAAGATGCTCTTATCCTCTACGTTGACGGCGTATAAAAGTTATTATGCATGTGCAGTTGATTCAAAATTGATCCGATCCTAAAAATATGCACAGAACTTTAGTGAAAAACGAATCTCTGAATACAGCCCAAAGTCTTAAAATATCTAACTTTACATGTAATGAGTCTATATAATATATTAGTTTCACCTTTTAAGTTGAATTACTGAAATAAATGAACTTTTTAACGATATTCTAATTTTTTGAGTTTCACCTCTAGAACCTCACAGCTTATTTTGTAAACAATGAAAAAAACGTCATCCTTGCCACAATTACTTTGGACTCACCTTTAGAAGTTCTGCAGAACCTTGGAAAGCGCATCATCTCTATTAAAACTGTGAGCTCCCTATTATACAATTACCTCTATTAATTGTGTACAGAGTTTAATTTACTGCTACCTGATTTAAGACACACTGATACTTATTGAAGTATTTTATGTTCTGCTACATCTAAATGTGAAAAGAGTGGTCACAATTTTTGCCATAACACAGATTGGTTTAGGTATATATTTTTTCACTATAGCATGTTCCCATTTCTTATTAAAATACTACACAATATTGGGGGGGCGTGGCCTGGCGCGCATGGAGTAGGACG
>WWET01004478.1:68725-101222 GCA_011038615.1 Limnodynastes dumerilii | reverse complement strand
ATATGTATTTATATATATTTTAATTTTAAGTAAAGTTTATTACATTATATATAATTTGAGCGCTTTCCATTATTACTAATTAAAATAGAAAATGGGGTGTTGGTTACAACAACCTTCACCAAAACTACGGACTCTAATTCTTATATCCCGAAAGACAGCAACCATCATCCGATATGGTTGAACAATATTCCTAAATGTCAATTCCTGAGCATGAAGAGAAATTGCACTAAAGTAGAATCTGCATAAAGGAAAAGGATTAGCAAACCATTTACAAAAAATGGGTATAAAGATTAACTTTTAAATAAAGCTAAAAACAAAAAACAAATTAAAGATTCGAACCAGATATCCATTAGCACCACTTTAGCAGGCGGGGGGAAGCACAGACCTTTTCATTTATGGTGGGATATCGCCTCTTTTTAATCGAAGCTAAACATATAATTTTTTTTATTAAAAAAAGTTAGTTAAAATAAAAAGTTACGTTTTAATTATTTTCCTATCTTTGCTGAAATCAAGGTAACTTGTAAGGGGTATCTATTAATATATGTCAATACATATAATTTATAATATCTTGGGTTGTGTACCGATATTTAATCTTCTTTTTCCTTTCCTGTGTTCAACAAATTATATTGTGTTTATATTGAAACACAAACAAGGTGTTGTCTTGTTAGAACAAATTACCTAAATCCTTACAAATTGTACTATTTTATTATGTGTGAGGACTTTTATTTAATCATTGTTACACATGATATAGCGATATTGTGAACTAAACCTCCTTTTTATTTATGTGCTGACACATAGTGTTATTTAATGTATGTTTGGAGTGCCGGACCTCTTTTGTTCCTTGAGTTTGCACACTTAAACCAAAGTCATACAACCTTACACAAAATAAAAGACCATACAAAATGATTTCATAGACATGATGGTAAATGATAAAGTATGTTTTGTGTCTCCAACAGTTCATGTCATGTTGGTTAATCATTCGCTACACCAACATCCAGGCCATTCTGTAGAACATCATGTAATAGGGCAATTGGCTGGCACCACATTGTAAGGAGAGATTAAACAAGGAATATAGTAGATAGGCAAAGCATTCCCCCCACACACACACATACAGAGTAATGTAGGAATAAAACAAGGAATACAGTTGCATAAACTTGTGGGTTTATTCTTCTTGGATGTGGCCTAAGGGTTTACCACAACAGCAGATAAGTAGCAGTAATGTAATGTAAGGAAGTATTACTACATTGCCGTCAATATCCAATGTTACTTAGCATATTACTAAATAAATATCTTCCACATTTTTGACAATATAAATCATTACAATATATCAGTCTTCAAATAAATATAATTCACTATAAAGTTTGACATTATACTTCATGGAAATGGGTTTCACTGGATTAACATTTACATAAAGTGCTGCAGCAGCAAATTATCTATAGAGAACAATCACAACAAACATTCAGTGCTATAAAGCAAAACTTATTACATATCCAAGTCCATAGAGTTGCAACAAGGATTTATTTAGCTTGTTCAGTTCAGATGCTTTAGCAGCAATGACTGTAGATTAGACAGAATAGACAGCACCCACTGGGGTAAATTGTCCACAGGTCAAAGTGAACATTTAGCGATCTGTAAGGGGTGATATACCGGCGCCCTGGAATGTAAACAAACCCTGCCCCCACCCTTGAGGTTCCGACAAGGTCCTGAAGAATTGCCAGAGAAGACGCGCTGTTCCTCTCCCGGTTCCAGATGTGATGCTCCACTAATCTGTAAAAGAGAACAGTGTTAGTGAGGGTCCAACAACAGACAACAACCTGCGGTAGAGAACGGGAATGTTAATACACAGGTGAGGTAATCGTCATCACCGGCCAAGGCCTATTTTTGTCAACGCCTGGCAAACGGAGCGGAACCTTTTGCACACCTTCCGGTTCCGTCTCCACATCCGTGGAAGGAGGGGAGGGAAAACACTATACAAGACACAGGGAGAGATACTTACAACCTGTTCTTGTCACCTTGGCAGATGAATCCACCTACAAGAAAACACTTACCTCCGAAGTACCGCTCCCCGTCTCCAGCCTTGTGTTTTCCTAACACTGCCCTAATCAGGGCCTGGTGACCTTTAACCACTACCGGAGCCTAGCACTCCCTGCAGTTTATCACTTACCTTTCAGCAACCTAGCCCCAGGACCTAGCACCCTTTTGACCACACACCAGGCCTAATGCCTATACCTAACCAGGGCTTAGCGCCCTTTAACAAAGGGCCTAATGCCCTTATCTAACACAAGGTCTAGCACCGTTTACCAGAGAAAATACTATCTATTGGGCCAAATGCCCTGTTCTACAGGGGCCTAGTGCCCCTCTACCTAATAGGACATGTGCCCTATGTCACATATCTATGTCATATATCTCTCATTTTATGAGTCTTGCAGACATCTCAATGACAGTGGCAGGCTGGGTCTCTTAATAGATTTTTATATTTTGGTGGCAAATAGCCCTCAGTACAGCTTTACAACAATAGCATTTTCAGTGGCTCTCTGTGGCAAAATCGTCCGGCCAACTGTCACCAACACAGTGATTAGTTTGTAGCACTAGTGTGTAGCCTGGTGTTGTAAATTGCCAAAATGGCCAACACAATTTGCAATTAACTTCAATAAATAAATAACAGAGAGGAAATTCTGGCAGCGCTAGGAAATAGATAGGAATAGCTGAATATCAAAATGTGCAATTTATTCATTAAACAAAATAAAACAATATGAAATAGTTTAAAATACTAAATATATATATATCACCGCTATTAGTAATCCATCAGACAACAGACTACCACTCTAATAGAAAAGGGTCAATCCTACATGAAAAAATGTCAAACAAGCAGTTTCTCAATCAGAATCTGCAAGCAGAATTTCCTCTTTGTTTTTTAGATATTTTAATTGGAGTGGCATTTCCAATCTCTGAATGAGCGGTGTGGGAAAGATTAATACATAATCAAGCCAAAAGAGACATCAATTCACTTTGTTTCAGCAGCCTGCTAAATGTAAACTTCAATAAATGCATGCAGTAATATACCTGTCATTTCCAGAATTACAATTACAATCAGTCACCAGAGTGAGTTCTGAGACTATCGGAGACCATCTTCAAGATCTCCTATGTTATTACCACCCAAAAATAAATGTATCCCTTTTATGGTTTCATACATTAAAGTATCCAGGGTGTCTCTGGCGCTGCCGCCATCTTGGATTTGGTCATCTGTCTCGTCCAGCAAATCAGATTCAAGCTGTGTTAACCACACGGCCAGGCCATCCAATCCTGGCCAGAAGCGCTCTATTTAAACCAGCAGCACAGTGTAACCTGTGCCAGAACAAGTTGTCTATTCAAAGTCACTGGTTTCTACTGAGCAGTGCTGCAGCAAACCTCAGATAACCTGTCAAGTCCAGATCCAGCTCAAATCTGTCTAGTCCAGATCCAGTCCTGGGTAAGTCCAGTCCAGGTCAAGTCTATTAAGTCCAAATCCAGTCCAGGTAAAGTCCAGTCCAGGTCAACTCTATCAAGTCCAAAACCAATCCTGGTCAAGTCCAGTCCAAGTCAAGTCTGTCAAGTCCAGATTTAATCTTGGTCAAGTTCAGTTCAAGTCAAGTCTGTCAAGTCCAGGTTAAGTTAAGCTTGTCCAGTCCAGTTCCATTCTTGGTCCAGTCCAGATAAAGTCAAGCTTGTTCAGTCCAGCTCCAGTCCTGTTCTAGTCCAGGTTAAGTAAAGCCAAGTCTGTCCAGTCCAGCCCTGGTTAAACCCAGGTCAAGTCTGGTCTTCTCAAGTCCTATCTTTCCCATCTACTATATTTGTATAGCTCATAAGCAGTACTTACATAAGGCCCTCTACCTTCCGCTATACTGCTGAGACACTATAACGTCCCTGGGAACCCAGACCTCATACCCCAACCAGTCAGGCTGTGATACATCATAAGGGTTAATATGGTTAGTATAATAAAGTGGTAACATTCACAATTGCCTTAAAAAGGCTGACAATCCCATTTCAATTAACTTCAGATGTAAAATGTAAAATAGTCTATATAGTATTTATTTGAAATTGTATTTTCATTTGCATAGTTGTGGATAATGCAGTACAGTTTATATTTCATTATATTTTTCATTATAAGATAAAAACATATAATCATATTAAAGATTATAGATAATAACCCCAGATATTATGATTTTTACCAGCGGGTTAAATAATAAACCAACTATAGAGCTGTAAATGAGACACCTATGAAATTTCCACTATACACAATAATATGTATGTTCTGAGAGACATTTTTAAACAATCCAAGATCACAAAGCAGTTAGATTCCTGCATTTAGTAAGCAAGTGAGTCTCTCCAAAATTTTAGATAGCTACAATATCAACTCTGTCCTTAATAGAAAGCTATAAGCAGCATCTATGATGCATTCATTACAGTTAGACTCACAATTATTGTGGAGAGTAGCTCCCATATAGCTTTGATGTAATTAGCTGTCGTGCCGGCCTTCAGAACTTTTGTGTAGTGGATTGTTCAATACATGTAATATACATAGAAACTTAGTTAATGAGGTAGAAAAATAGACACCAGTCCATCAAGTTCAACCTATTTTTGATCTCCTGCGATCCCTGTCTTTATAATTGAAGTTAATCCATATGAAGCAACCTCCAAACTGTTGCAAAAAATAAATAAAAATCCCTGCTGACCCAAGACATCCTATTTCTCCCTGTCTCCAATACTGTCCTTCATTTAAATTAGCGGTCCTGGTAACCCTGGATATCCTTTTCTGCTAAAAATGTTTAAACATATCAAGTGAAACTGCCATCACAACCTTCCCTGGCAGTGAATTCCACATCTTGACTGCACTTACTGTAAAGAACCCTTTCCTTTGCTGGTTGTGAAACTTCCTCTCCTCTAACCTTAGTTGGTGCCCCCGTGTCCTCTGTACAGTCCTTGGGGTAAAAAAAGTTCTCTGTATTGACCCATGATATATTTGTATATAGTAATCATATCTCCTCTTAGACGCCTCTTTTCTAAAGTAAACATGTCTAAACTTGCTAGCCGTTCCTCATAGCTCAATGACTCCATACCCTTTATCAATTTTGTTGCCCTTCTCTGAACCCTTTCTAGTTCCAAAATGTCTTTTTTATAGATTGGTGACCAGAACTGAACTCGAGCTGAGGCTTTAACAATGATTTATATAGTGGCAAAATTACACAGTCTTTCCTTGCATCTATGCCCCTTTTTTTTTTAAGTATTATGCTAATACTTTATTGGCCCTTGCAGCTGCTGCTTGACATTGAGCACTATTGCCAAGACTATTGTCCACAAGCACTCCCAAATCCTTCTCCATTAAAGATTCCCATAAAGTTACCCCATTTAATTATATAGATTGCATGCTTGCTTTTGATCCCTAAATGCATAATCTTACATTTATCTATGTTAAACCTCATCTTCCATTTGTCACATCTTCCATTTGTTTACAGAAAAACTACATCTTGCGCTGATTCTGGTACAAAAGTTTTGAGTGTGAAGGTCCAATATGCCTCTCTTCGTCAAAGACTATTGAACCTGTTTCCTCCTCTAGAAATCATAGGAGCCTGTTCAATAACCATAAAAGAGAGGTTCTTAATACTTTTGTTTTGATATTAAGAAAATGCCAAAAAATGCTAAATCGTGCACTTGTAGCACAAAACCCCAAAAGCTCAATATATCATTAATGGCTCTACATTAGAAACTACTAAGGAGGAAAGGGATCTAGGAGTCATTATTTCATGTGACTTAAAGGTAGCCAAGCAATGTAACAAAGCAATGAGAAGGGCAAGTCAGATACTTGGTTGGATAAGAAGAGGAATTAGTAGCAGAAAGAGAGAAGTAGTGATGCCCCTTTATAGATTGTAGATACGACCTCACTTAGAATACTGTGTTCAGTTCTGGATCCCATGGGCCGTATTCACACCTAAGAGAGTTAGGTGTGGACATATCTGCACCTAACTCACCCGACCTGCCCCTATCCCGACCCCTTTTTGTTAGGTACCTTATGGTACTACCTTAGGGCTACCTTATCTTACCGTGCATAGTTTCCTTCTTAAGAAGGATATTACAAATGGACATTGCCTTTCCCCGCCTCCCCCCCACCCTACCTGGGTAATCTAAATCCCTCCCCCCTCCCACTTCTACCTCAACACTCTCCGAAGTGGTTTAAGGTCACCTCTTTCTAACTAAACTACTCTGTGCGGTCTTTAAAGACAGCACAGAGGCAATCTACAAATGTGACTGGTATGTAGATTGCGTGATTGACCTACTATTCATGAGTAGTTAGTCATTTCGCAAACCTTCGCACCTAAAAAGCAGAAGCGTCTTATTTGTAAATACATCCCCATATCTCCGGAAAGACATAAATACATTAAAGACTGTGAAAAGAAGATGGTGGTAGATTCAGAGGAAATGTGTGGAAAAATTACTTCACTGAAAGGGAGATAGATAAGTGGAATAGCCTCCCATCTGAGGGGGTTGAGGCTAATAGAGTAGAACAGTTTAAACATGCTTGGAATAAATATAAGGATATCCTAAATCTCAAGCTAAATTGAGAAAAATAGGGTCTAGGGTTAGCATATTTTTAAATAAACAACTGGACAGACTGGATAGGCCAAGTGGCACTTATTTGCCATCACTTTCTACAGCCTGACCCTAACCCTCCCTTCTCCCTAACCTGATCCTAATACTCCCTTCTCTATAACCTAACCCTAAGACCCCCTCCCTGCAGCCTGACCCTAACCCTCCTTTCCTAAGAGCCTAGCCCTAAGCCCCCACTAACACTAAAAGTCCCCGGAGAGGTTACTCACCTCTCCGGAGCTGTCAGCGGTGGGTCTGTGGCGGGTGAGTCACGTCCGGTAAAAATTAATGGGTGTGTATGCCAATAAGAATATTCAACCATTTAAAAAAGGAACTTTCAACTGTCTCTATTTCTAAAGGAAGCCAATCGGAGCGGGCACTCCCACCGGGGACTCTCCTGTGTTCCAAAAAATCCCAAAAAACTTTAGTTTGTTAGTTTCCTAGTTGTCCGACCCACATATTGAACTCCACACCCATATTGTATCACATAGATAACAAAGAATGATCCACAATTTACCAGAGTTTTGATGGTAAAACTTTCTTTAGTCTGAAAAGATTGAAAATGGTATTGTCCATGAATTACAAATTCACAAGTTAAAAATTTATTTTTCCCATATTGGTAACAACCGATAAAGGAGAAAGTAACTATACATTGTTCAACCTTATTAGATTTTTTTAGCTCCTTCACTCATAGACTTCAAGTGACAAGAGACTAGGAGGTTCAGATTTTTAAGTCTTCTAAAAACTGTACCTATGTCCAGTGGCAGGGAAGTTTAGCTTAGATGAGATGGTCTGCAGCGATGCAATGAACTCACAGTGAAGTTTAGCAGAGATGCGATGGTCTACAGCAGTGATGTCTAACCTGTGACACTCCAGGTGTTGTGAAACTACACTTTCCATCATGCTTTGTCGTGTCACAGGTTAGCCATCACTGGTCTACAGTGATGCAATGAACATACAGTGACATTCAGCAGGTATGCAATGATCTGCGAAGTCACAGTGAAGTTTAGCAGAGATGCAATGGTCTGCAGTGATGCGATGAAGTCTCAGTGTAGTTTAGCAGAGAGACAATGATACGGAGAAAATAGCAAGGAGCCAAGAACACAAGGCATCCACAAGAAAACACAGGAACCAGTCACATTAGCAACGGCACATGTTGCACTGGCACAGATGGGCCTGTGCTGCAGGTTTAAATAGGGAGGAGTAGATCTCCATTGCAGTCAAGGGGCCGGATCCAGAACAACGTCCAGCGGCGGAAATACGTCTGTCAGATGCCTCTGACAGTTACTGTGCATGCATAGTAACTATTTTACGTAATCTACATGATCTAATCTACGTAGATTGCGTAATGGCGCAAATTGCATCATCAAGTCCCTTCCTGTCCCTAGCAACACTAGTATACTTAAGGACTTGAGGCCGTGGTTTCCATGAAAACTGGGAGTGCTGCCCGAATTTCAGGAGTCACCCGGACATTCTGGGAGATTCGGAAACCCTGTTATTATTACAAAGTTGACTAAAATCTTCTAGGGCTGACTTGTTAAGGCTTCTATAAAAGGTCCCTTGAACTGAAGCAGATAAAAATCCAATTTTTCATTTAATCTATTAGGTCTCAATTAGATGCAGTTTTAATGTCACTGATGGTGGAGGTGGGAGACAAAGCAGTCTAGTGTCTCCTTATTTTGTTCATTGTCTAAGGACACTGCCTCCTTTAGACCCAAATATCTATGTTGTTTTAGGGCAAATAAATATTTTATGCATAGGAGACGTGCAAATTTATTTAGATCAATAAACAACTCACAAACAAATTTTGGGTATTTGTAGGAATTAACTTAAGCTCCTTTGCTAGTAGTGTCAGTTCTGAGTTAGTTAATTCTCTTTCAGAGAGATTGAAATCCCCCCTTCCGGGATGGATAACTTATCATTTCTTTTTTTGTTGTTTCCCATACCCTCCTCTGCAGCCTCTGTATAGAGTCTCTCGTCCTTTTGAATAAATCTAACCTTATGTCTTCTAAATGAACAAATCCTTCCTACTTCCTCTTTCCTTTTTCTTGTATCTTTCCAATTTTCTGTCCAAAAAAATGCTGTCTTAAATTAGTTTTCCCAATATCTGATTCCTCAATTTGTCACTCTGACATTTATCATTGTTTGCATTACTCATTTAGGGCGTATTCAGAGATACGCACGGCCGTTGCAAGGCAACACCCATGACACTCCCCTCACATAGACGGGTTGACGGTGACTTACGAGTGCCTCATAGAAAGTGACAGCAGATAAGAACCACATGGCCCATCTAGTCTGCCCATTTGTTTGCCTCGACCACCCTTATATTTAATTGTGCATTTCCGAGCGTATAAGGCCTCCGTATGTGTGTATTTAACTAACCGCACCCTCACCGTGCCTTCAAATGGTCATTTAAATGCCTCCCCCCACCCACTTACACGGATCTTTCTGCGGACGGATTATAACCCCGCCCCTCCGTACGGATCTTCCCACGTTCGATTCACAAGTCCGTGCCTAATGGACTTCCATGCATAAAAACAATGTAGATTGCGTAAATTTAGTTACTACGCATGCGCAGTTCATCAGATCATAAAAATACGCTCATAACTTTCCGAAAAAATGGATCTCTGAATACGGCCCTTAAACTCCACCTACCACACTAACAACATCATCCATAACTACACGTCAGGTGGCATTTTTAGAACCAGTCAGTGTATTCATATGCTCATGTTTTTTTTAGAGACTTTCCTCCCCGCAGCCAAACGCTAAGACACCCCTTATAGACTAATCTGTCCGGTGTGGCAGGTCTAAGGCGGTGAGTCTGCGATGGGCAGTGGGTTTTGGAAATCCAATGAATGGGTAAATAAATTTGGCATACTTACCCATTAATTAATAAAATCTTCTAATTAGTGCTATTTTCAAAATGCAGACAGTCTAAAAAAGTGAGCTTTCAGCTATCTGAATTTTGAAAATAGTATTTTCTTTTACAGAGAATAAATCCCGGACAATGTGCACCCAAGCAATGTACATTCATGCAGATGGAACAAAACTCATCTAAATGAGCATTGGTATATGAGTTATTTGGACTCCAGAGACTGGATCTATACCCTCACACACTTGCTGTACAGACGGGGGTCTAAAAGTCCAAATGGAAGATACTTAGACTAACATGCGGTTTGGTACGACCATCTGTACCACCACTGATCCCCACGTAAGTCTTAAACCAAGCCCACTTTGTAAAATTTTAATATTTCCTCCTGCCCATGTTTTTGGTGGATAGAGGGGAAGACCTGCCAAATCAGACTATCATGCGTAACATCTGGAGAAAGCATGTGCATTACCCTACAGACACCTGACTTACGCACTTTGCATAAGTCGGGAGTCAGACCGAAGTCTGGATCCAGTAATAGATTACTACTGAGGATTTGGAACAGTATTCAGTGCAGTAATATAGGACTCAGAAACTGGTAATTACTAAACATTTCAATACACTCTGACGATTACATTGTCCATCTAATATTGCAAGCTGAGAACCTGGTATCTTTGGAGTGAGTCGTTACATAACCTATTTATTAAAGATCTGCATGGCTATTTAATAACTAGACAGTGGAACTATCTAACAATGGAAAGGGATCTCTGTATTAACCATTAACAGGGAGCTTGTATTCTATGCTTTGGCTTAACAATAAATGATTGACCTAAGTGTGCTCCTCAGATCTTTTTGTATGTATTACAATCCATTTTGAAACCTGACCATAGAATTTGGTGCAGGTTTAAAAATAATGGTCACAAAATGTATTAAAGTGTTCCGTACGTGTGGGGGTCTGTCTATCTGCACGAGAGGGGGGAGTGAAGTCCACCTGTCACTCCTCTCTTTTGTGCATAACAAGTGTTACTTGCATTGTCATAAGGCAGCCTTAAGTCACACTTGCAGATCAGGGGTCCGTGTGACCGCTGATCTGCTCATATGTGGGTGGGGACACCCACACTGTACAATTAACATGCTTCCCCCCCGCCCACATTAGTGGGAAGCACAGCTGTTTTGATCCTAAAAGCCATAGTTAAAACTAACGTAACATCTAGAGGACGCATGCGCCCTCTAGTCCATTCAGCCCAGTTACGCACCTTGAGTACCTAAGTGGGCAATTGTTCCCATCTCTCGATCCGACCCAGTATCATTAATTTTCTCATATTTTAATTGTGGAAAATTTTATTATTTGTGTGAGTTAATAAATCCTTGATAATTTATTTTGTGGTGGGTGTTTCTGAACTCCATTGACTTTGTTGTGCTATACTCTAAATCAGTTCAAAGATTAATTTAGGGATTTCACATATAAAATGCACATTCATCCCATGTCATTGCCATACCAGTTATGGACCCTGTGCTAAGTACTCTGCTTACAACAGCTGCATTATTTTTAATCATAGTTGGTTTGGGAAGATACAGAATATCTCACACAGGGTGGAAGTTAATCTTGGGCTGGCCGTGTTTCATTATAGGTTATGAAGTAACTGTTCATGCTGTATGAACTAAAATTGACTTTTGCATTATAACTGTGCTGAATGTTTCTATAACATACAGTGGCATATAGCATGCAGCAGTAGGAAATAATCTGTCTTGTGACACATGTACAAGTCACGCCCATCCAAGTTCCTTAAAATTTAAACCACAGATCGTGTCAGTAATCAGTTCCTCCTTTTCACTATAATCCATAATGTCAGCATAATGGCATAAGGTAAGATGATGTGTGAAATAATCTACAGTGAACTATGATAAATAGATTGCAAGATGGCAGGCAGCTGATTTTTTAAAAGGAGTAATAAGAATTTGAGAAGTGTAATTCAACGCAATTTCTTTTTCTCTTTTTTTTTTTCTCCAATGTCACATATTCCAACATATATTTACACTAAAACATAATAAAACATAGCACCTCCACCTATGGTTTCCCTTCCCGCCTACCCGAACATGCTGATTATATTATAGTTATATATATAGTTATATTGTAATAGAGTCCTCCCGAAGGGTCCATGTCCCAGGTTTTCATTGTCTGTAAGTGATGATGCTATGGGAAAAGTAGTCTATGTGGTTGAAAATAAAAGAGGAAAGTTACCTTGGCAAAACCATGTTGATTGCAGAGGGAGTCAAATTAAATGTATTTTTGGCAGGCAGGGATATATATTTGCTTTTGCTTACTGTGCACAGATAGTGACTAGATTTACTTTTTACACTGTTATTTAGACTTGGGCTGGGAAACGCCACCTCTCAACTCTAATATTGTTTGCAACAGATAAAATATGACTCCCCTGAAATCAACATGGTTTTGCCCAGGTGTAACATTCCTCTTGTTTTCAATCTCTGCACGAGAGAGAGGAATGACAGGGGAAGTTCCCTCTCCTCTTACGTGCTGACCCCGCACATATGGAAAGCATGTGGCAGTCTGGATCAGGTCCGTTATGCTTAAATAAGCGGTTGCATTACGTGGTCGAAAGTTATGTATATTGATAAATGTTTAATAGCGAATGCGTATGCTTGTTTGTTAATTGACCCTAGAGGAGAGACCAAGTGAACCTGTTTTTTATGCTAATTCGCACCACTTATTCGTCCCAGGAACTAGAATAGTGTGTTTTTAACCAAAAGTAATAAATCTTAAAAATGTCTGCAAGTTGCAGAACCTATCCCAGGGCTCAGAAATTACCAGGATAAAACTTGCATCTCCAGCAGCAAATTAAGGAGAGAGCAACAACATAACAACTTGTAAACAGAACGCGGGCGACCAGAAAGAGAGCGGGAGCGTCAACCACTTTAGTACCAAAAGGTCCAGCGAGGCGAACACCCCACAAGGCATCTAGAGCACAAAGAACAGATTGGGACTGCAACCAGCCTGGCCCCCAGATGTGGAAAAAGTAGTCAGTTACTCGCAAGCCCATACTGAGCTGCAATAAGTGAGTACATCATTATAGTTATATATAATAATAACTTAATGGTACTACACCAGTGGTTACCAAACTTTCTCAGTTCGAGGCACCCTTAGGGTCTCCATATTTTTTTTAAAGGCACCCCTAAGACAAAAATAAAATAGAATACAATAGGAAATAGAAACATTCCGAGGCACCCCGGTGAGAGCGTCCTGGGGTGTCGCGGCGCACAGTTTGGGAACCACTGTACTACACTATTGTTGTGGCATTGTTCTCTCCATTTTACACCTTTAGTATCTCTGCTAACCCCAATATCACGGTACTGTCTATCCATTCACATTGCAGATATCCTGACTCTGGGACACCACAAAAACCTGCACATAGAAATCCCCCATGGAATTTTTGCCCATGTAATAGCAATTACAATCTTCTTCATAACACAAGAGATCTGGACATTTTTGGCCCTGTTAGGGATATACTATACCTACAGAGTAGGTGTTTTACATCACCAGAACCACTAAGTACTTGAGATGTGTTACAACTATACCTGTTCCCTGCATTTCCATGGTCTGTCAGAGGGGTCCCTTGCCTCATTCTAGTGTTAGGCTATTGTTCCAAGCTCTACCACTGTGCAATTACTTGGCTAATTACCCCTGATTCCAGTCTGCATATTAACCAGGTTCTCCATGGTTCCAATTGAAAATCTTGCTTCAGTAAACTACATGTAGCAAGTGCTGCATTCTTTCACCTTGCAACAACTGGCAAGCCTACCAGGACAGTCCTAATGGATTACCTTTTTCTCTTCTTTCAACATAAAATGCACTAGGCAAGTAGCAACACTGTGGCCTCCTGGATCTCTAGAAGACAAGCAATGTTATAGTTAGTTTGTGAAGAATTATGGCTGCTAGTTAAGTCAGCGTTTAATTTGGTGTGTTACCTGAGCCCTAGGCTTAGTAGTTTTTAGATATTTAGGTTCAGTAGGTTGCTTGGTAGTAGTTATAGTAGCTTGTAGGGGCTATCCTCCATATTGAGTTGACACAAGGGCATAGAGTAGTCCAAGTAATAAAGTAGTAGTAAAATAGGCCACTAGACATAGGTTTTCTAGGATGGCCTACACTCAGCCTAGTTTACTGGAAACAGGGAGTGAATTCATACACTTTGGCCCGAATTCACACCACTGGACGTGCTCATACATCCATATTTTACTGATATTTGCTTCTGCGCATGTGTAGTAACTTTTCTACGTAATCTACGTATCGTTTTGTTACGTAGATTGCGTATATACGGTCTTTAAGACCACAAATATGGTCTTCATCCTATAGTGGCACTCGGACATTCTTCCCTGTGTCTTGCTTAGTGTGGCCCTTATTCACCTATTTTTCCTTGCAGGTTGGACAGTGTTGAGTGGTAAAGTTTGGTAAGTATATCCAGAAGAAAGTATGCAGCTAGATGTCTCGGTGAGTGGAATTTCTTTGTCCTTATTTACAGCAGCAGTAGAAGTAGTAAAAACAATAAAAAGTACTTATTAAGAACAGAAGAAATTAGTGACAAACCGATTTAGTAAAGTACACAATTTATTGATGACAATAAAATCCCATGAATGACAAACTTGAAATTCTCACTCTAAGAGTAATAGAAACATTTTAAACCTAAAAATTCTTTCTTAAGATTTTTTAAATTTAGTTTTTCTCATTAAATTATTTTTCTGATTACATTTAATGTAATCCTCCCTGCAGGCCACATGCATCTGTAAAGCTTTGATTTTGTGGCTGAATCTTAGTGTGCCCGGTACTGATTCAAAAAGGGTCTGCTGTCAGCCTCCGCAGCATTAATACAGGACAGCTGATAGCAAAGCCCTTTTCAGCTGTCCTGTATAACTGCTGCATTGGCAGACAGCAGTTAACTGCAGGAAATTGATTGCTTTGCGGCCAGAAGACAGAGGAGCTGGATGACAACGCAGAGGGGAGACACTGACGGAAGGTAAGTAAGGTATAAATACCTTACTTACCTGCCCCATAGATCTCGATCCAGGAACGAGATCTATGGGGCAGTCCCAAGGTCGATGAGGTGGCAGAGTTTCGGCGGACTGTTTACTGAACACGTCCAGGAAATCCCGATACTGAACGGGGAGATTAGAAGAAACTTCAGGTTGGTTCAGGCGCTGTGGCAGTACTTGAGACAGACAGTTCTTGAAGCAGTTCCTACTCCAACAGACAATTTAGGAGGAAGCCCAATCAACAGGGCTGTGCAGCTGGAAGAACCCCAACAAGGAATTTCACAGGAACAGTTCGACAGGTAATGGTGCCCCCCACTCCCTGGAATTCTACTACCATCGACAGCTGTAAGATAGGTAGGGACAGAGAGATTGTCTGTTGGAATTTTCAGGGATTCCACATAGGATTCAGAAATTAAATTTTCGGCGGCTCCTGAATCAAGAAGAGATTCACCTGCTCAGAGTTTAATATCAAAAAAGTAGGCAGGGTGCAGTCTCTAGATGCAGAGGAACGTAGTGGAATGGAGTGGCTGTTTCCCGGTCGCTTAGAGCACTGTAGTGGAGATGACCTAGTTCCCCACAGAAGAAACAGAGATTGTCCTTTGCCCTCCTCTGTCGTTCCTGGGTAGAGAGCTGAAATCTGCCAAGTTGCATGGGCTCTTCAGGGGGCGGAGACGAAATCCTGGGGCATGAGGTCATCGGAACTCTTGGGCAAGGGATCTCTCTCCTTTCGGCGGCTCTCTCTCTGTGACGGATGTCTATCTGAGTACAAATGGAAATTAGCTCATTGAGGGTAGTAGGCAACTGTACAGAGTCCAGGTTATCTTTAATACGATCCACTAGTCCATTCCAGAAGATGGAGATGAGAGTGTCATCTCCCCAGGATAGCTCAGAAGACAATGTACGAAACTGGAGCACGTGCTGGCCGACCACCGTTAATTCTCGCTGACAAACGCGGAGGATATCAGTAGCCACGGAAGCGGTATGACCAAGAGAGTCAAAGATGACCCGGAAAGTAGCCAAGAAGTACTCCATATTAGAAAGAAGTGGGTCATTTTTTTCCAGAAGGGGGATACCCAATTTAGAGCTGTTCTAGAAAGTAGGGATATATGCTACTTTTAAACTGTCCAACTGGAAATAATCAGGCTGGAGCTGGAAATGTAGCAGACACAGATTCAAGAACCCGCGGCATGATTTGGGGTCACCATCATACTTGGTTGGTGTAGAGAGAGGCACCTTCAGGCTACTAGGAACAGAGGAAAGTCCCGTAGGAGAGGAAGTTTGTTGCAGCACTGCTTGCTGAAAAGAGCCCACTTGGTTAGCAAGTTCATGAAGGCAATACCACCTGCCCAATGGTGGCCTCTGGATGCTCAAGTCTTTCATCCATAGTGGATAATGCTCCTTGTGGTTTTGTCCCGGACGGATTCATGGGGCCAGAACAAACTGTCACAGTTTCAATATTGGGTGAACCTGTCACGGGATCCGGGAGCAAGGATGACTGAGTGGATTGGTAGGAGAAATGAGCAGGTTTAATGAGGTGCCTGTACATAAACAAATAATGCAAAGATACGCAGTTCAAGAGTCTTGCAATGGAGAGAATAAGCAGAGAGGTCTGGAAGGTAGCTGTCCGACAGAGTTAGATGACGTGTGGCCACCGAACCATGTGGGTTAGAGTCCAGTAGGGCCAGATGATGTGTGGCAACTGAAAGGCTAGACTCTCACCATCTGGACCAGAGACCAGACTGGAGTTGCGGACGGGACTGGACTGGAGTTGTGGACGGGATCGGACTGGAGTTGCAGACGGGACTGGAGTTGCAGACAAGACCAGACTGGAGTTGCAGACAGGACCAGGTAAAGGATCTGGCAGGACCAGGGTGAGACCAGGAAATGGATCAGACAGGACCAGGATTAGACCAGGCAATGGATCAGACAGGACCAGGATCAGGATCAGGATAGCAGCAACGCAGGAGAACCAGGCACCTTGGTAGAACAAGTTGTTCTGGCAGAACAGTGAGGAGAGAATGAGCAGAGTTTAAATAGGGCACCTTACCTTAAGATTGGCTGGAGGACTGAACTGGCGACTCCTCATTGGTGCTGCAGATCATGTGATGGAATCCAAGATGGCCGCGCCCATGGAACGTGGGATGCCAAGACTGCAGTGATGGTGAATATGGGAGACTGACATTATGACATTCTCCATGAACCTGGGCCGCGGGAGTGAGCTGCAGCAAGTTGGAATGGGTAAGTGCAGCGCTTGCTGCAGTGTTTTGTGATACATGTCACTTTCTTCTTAATTCACTACGAACCTAGAACAAATAGGTTTGTAATGGTGATTCAGAGCAGTCCCGTAATTAAGTCTGAAGTAACCTGCATATATTAAGGTATTAAGCATGCGCAGTATATCCCTTCTTAAATATACGCACCTAAAAATTAGCATTTTCTTATCTGTAATCAGGTCCCTGATGAGAAATACTGGAGAGGTTGGAGATATATGAATGGGGAATTACTGGGAGCTGGAGACATATGAATGGGGAATTATTGGGAGCTGGAGACATATGAATGGGGAATTACTGGGAGCTGGAGACATATGAATTGGGAATTACTGGGAAAAATTGCATATGAGACTTTCTATTTTTCTTGTGGCCCACATAATCATTGGGGTTTGAGTTTGACATGCCTGGTACAGAGAAACCAGATAACTTGTAACTATGAATAGAAGAATGAAAAATAATAGTCAAGAAAAAAGGAAGTATATGCTATACCATATAATTTAATAACAACAGAATTATCAGTGGTGGATTTATTGAAGGTAGCTACAGGAAGAGAGAACTTCACCCCTTCCCATAAGTTCAGGAATGCTGTTGTAGCTATTGCGCTTGCAAAAGATTTTTTCTTGTTGAGCACACAGAGTTGTTTTACAACATTACTGGGCTGGTGTTTGACAGTGATTACATCATTCTTCCTTGGTTGATGTTGATATTTTTTAGTATGGGATTTCTTGTCCTAAGGTCTTGGTGACAGCAGCAGTAACATAGACCTATAGAAAGTGAGGGCAGATAAGAGCCACTTGGTTCATCCAGGTTGAATTTTTTTATAAGCATACTGACCATAGATCCTATTCAAACATTAATTTTAAGATTTAGGATATCCTTATATCTATGTCAAGCATGTTTACAGTTTTAAGCTATGTTAGCCTCTACCACCTCAGGTACCCCTTCAGTGAAGTAATATTTGAGCACATTTTCTCTCATACTGATAATGAATCTGATGGCTGGGTGGAAGAGATCTGGAAGCAGAAGCCCTTTTGCTCGGTATGTGTGGGCGGGAGGTATGCAGATTATACATAAAAAGCTGACTTCGGTCCTTACATGCAATTCACATTTCTGCACCGCCCCCATTTTATGTGGGAATGGTGGTGAATTGTTATGGTAGGCTATAGGGTTACCACCCATCTGGGATTGCTCCGGACAGTCTGGTATTTGAGACCGGCGTCCGGAGTCTATACAATCCTGGAATAATACTATTTCTAGAGTTACATTCAATTTCTGTGCCACTGAAATTATATATAACTATAGAAATGATAGAAATAGCATTATTCCCAGACATTGTATTGATTCACATACTTAGTGCCAGAACCACTGCTTCCAGGCACTGTGTATGTGTTGCTATGGCAATGCAGCTCCATGATCAGCTTGACGCTGACGTAGTCACGTAAGCATCATTCTGAAACAGAGGCGCCGCAGAGGACGGAAGGGGAGGAAGAAGAGAGGGGAAGACATCAAACAGGTGAGAAAAAGTGATTACACAAGAGGCACAATTGCTGTATTTATCAGTTATTTTTATATTACTATTCTAATAATCCTTAGACTGAGCAAAATATTTTGAAGGTTCAAAAGTGCAAAGAAGAAAACTGCAGAGTTTAAGAATCCCCTCCCACCCTATACATTTTGCATGCTTCCCTCCACCCAGTAGCGGGTGCAGGGGAAGCACAGCCCATTTATGAGATTTTTGTACTGCATGACCTTTAGTCAAAGCAAGCCACTTATGTACCTTGTGTGCGTAAGTGACCTGTCGGGCGCAGGTCTGGATCCGGCCCTAAATTATAAAAGTCAAACTGACAACTGTCCTGATTCAAAGAGTGCCAATGGGTGTAATGACAGCTGACTGGGAGGCGCAGAGAAAGAGGCGCAGAGAAACCCCAGGCAGCACAGGTGGAGTCACAATCCCAGCAGGAAGGCAGCAATAACTGACAGAAAACAGTCACAGAGCCACAACACATTTTGGGCAGGAAGCCCTTTTTCAAGTGATGCTTGCAGGGGTTGGGATTTTATGCCGTCAGCCAACAAGTCCAGATGATGACCTCTCCTGATAATGTGGGAGTCCGGTTCTTAGAATGTGGGAAGTCTTTTCTGTATTCTGAACCAGATGCCGCTCTTATATTGCAAATAAAAATACTTCTTCTAAATCATAAATGAATGATTATTGAGAGGTGCTGGGTGGACAAAGGGAAATCACTATAGTGAAATCAATTAAGAACAACTAGACATATACAAATATGACAGATACAAAAAGACAACAAACAGAATATTTACATATACATAAGGTACTTATGACGGCTCCATATAGTGCTACTAATAAACATATTATTTAATTGGATATATACATAAGGGGCCAGATCCTGAGCTATGCATGCTAGCGTTTTTACGCTAGCCGCTGTTGTAAAATCGCCAAATGTATTGTACATACACATGGCAGATGTTACGTTACATAACTCTGATCATACGTAACTGCAGCATAAATACGAACGAAGGGCAGGTCATCCATATGACACCTGGAAATACACTTTGTAGGCGGAGAGAGCCATTGTACAGCATGGCCGGGTTAAACTGTTACGCACGTCAATCCATTATGTACGTCCGTACTTACGCTTGGAAAAGTTAAGGTAGGGTTTGACAAACGTAAATCGAGTAAAGTACGTATGAGCGAGAGGAGTGCTTAGGGGAGTGCATAGTACTTATGATAGAGTAAATACGCTACGGCAACAAATGTAACTTAGGTCTTAGGTCTGGATCTATCCCAAAGTGCTGTATTGAACATAATGTGCTATCAACAGACTAAAAAGTCCTCTTCAATTTCAAAAGTTCTTTATATCAATCTCAGTCCTTATAGTGTCCTTACGACAAAGTATGGATTGGGAAGAGTGATTGTTCTCCTCTTAAATCCTCTTACTCCTCTGTCCAGTAGTAGGGTATCTATAGATGTTTCTTCAGTCTCCAACGTTCCTTACGTTTTTCTGTGGTCCCGTCCTCAACCAATGATCCTAGAATGGGGTTCAAGAAGGGAGAGAGAGAGGGCGACCAGCCTTAGTACAGTCCCACCAGGAAAGATATGTACCGCACACTTCTTATAGAGATCTACTCACACTTCTTATATCTTTATACAAGGCCAATAGGGATATTTTCCCAATGTATGGAATGGTCCAACTCTTCCGTATCCTGGTCCTGTCCTCAACCTAAAATAGGGTTCAAAAAAGGAGAGAGAGAGGGCGACCAGCCCTAGTACAGTCCTGCCAGGAAAGGTAAGTACCACACACTTCTTGTAGGGATCTACTCACACTTCTTGTGTCTTTATGTAAGGCCTATAGGGATATTTTCCCAGTGTATGGAACGGTCCAACCCTTGCGTGTCCTGGATCCTGTTAAAGTTCTTCTTGATGTCACACAAAATTGTCCTCAGACACAATTTAAAAAAAAACAGGATATCCTAGTACAGTACAGCCTTATATTCAGCACCAATCTCCCAGCCAATATGTCTGTACCTTATGCAAGTTGTAAATAGACTTATAAGCCTATCTTTCCTTGAAGGGTGGTTCCTAGGGATAGATGGGCCCCCAATATGACCAGAGGGGATTGTTCTTGTCCAAATAAGGTTACCACTCAGAAGCTTCAGGGGGGAGTACTCAAAAGCAGCCAATACTCCAAAACAGCATTTATTTAAATTGAACAAACTTCTTGTTAAAAACTTTCTTGTCACAAATAAAAACAGACATAAAAACACCCAGTGGGACTTTCCCCTAATGGGAGAAACCACCCACGTGCCGCAAGCTGCACTCGCTGTCCCCTAATATTGGAATACACTCACTGCCCAGACGTCAGTCCAAAACGGGCCCTATGGGCTGACGTGGTAACCGGAGGGAGGGGAAAGAGAATGCTGGCAACAACGGAGACTACAGGGGGAGACTCCTACCTACGCATTTCGAGCACGCTAGTGCTCTTTTTCAAGGTATGTATGCAAAAGAAGGATCGTGCCGGTGTTTTAAAGCACTTGGATGATGACGTCATTGGAGTGTTCCGGCTCTTCTTAAAGGTGAACTGTCATGGAAATAAAATCCATCCTAATTGGTCCCGTTTCCCTCAACTATATTCATCCTTCCTGCTCGGATAAAACTGTTTCTGTGTAAATGTATCACTTTTAAACTGCAGTTCCCAGCTTCTACCTTCGATTAGTGTCTGGGGAGAAAACTAGCTACGGACAAGGTTTCCGTAGTAGTAAGGTAAATGCGGTTATTCCCTCCCCATCTAAAACCCATATCCAAGATGTGACCTCACTGATACCTTCGTGAGAATGTGAAAAAGTTATGCTAAACCTAATATTTCTAAAGTGCATAACTGTAAGGAAATGGAATTAATAATGAGTGATCAGGTGGTTGAAATGAAATATGTGTGATGCAATAAATGGGATATCTGTATAGAACAAATATATAAGTGTAGAAAAATGTGTTATTGTAGTGTGAAATGAGTGAAAAAGTGAGATGTGAAAATAAGATAATATAAATGAGTGTAGTGAATGGAAAAATTAAGTTAAAATTAAAAGTGGATGTGAAAAACATAGTGGACGTATATAGGTATAAATACATAAATAAATGAATGACTACACCTGTGAGAAAAAACGTGAAAAGAAGTGGTGAGCACTGGGAGTAAAGCCCGGGATCACAGATTGATATATGAGTACACTGAAAAATGGGATTAGTCCAAAAACCATTTCAGCTCGAACATATGGTTGAGCCCTTTAGGGGTTAGGGAGTCCAACTGGAAAATGGTAGCCATTTCCCTTCTCGCCAGTTCTCCCTTGATGTCTCCATTTCTCCATGGACTCACCACTCTACACACCCCAAAGCACTTTGTGATGTCTTTAGTTCTACATCCATGGATTCTCCTAAAATGTTCTGAAAGGGGGTGTTTTACGTCCCCCTTTTTGATGTTCCTCAAATGCTCACTCCAACGTTCTCTCAAACGTCTAGATGTTCTACCTACGTATTGGAGTGAGCATTTGCATTCTATTATATAGACGCAGTTAGTGCTGTCACATGTAATAAAAATTTTTATGGACTCATTCCTCCCAGTACTTGTAGAAACAAAGTTGGTAGTTGTTCTCTCGGGCATCTTAACTGTCCTACAGGTAAGGCAATTACCACATCTGTGGAAACCCAAACTCCCTATGTTAGTCTTCTTAGTTGGTTGTGAGGTTATGCTTTTAACAATAGTTTTCTGTAAATTGTCAGCCTTCTTATACAGTAGATTGGGTTTTTTGCCTACAATGTCATCTAATTCCTTGTCAAGTCTCAGAAGTGTCCAATGTTTTCCTAAAATTCTCTCAATCATTTTGTATGGAGGATTGAATTGAGTGATAAACGGAACTGTGACTCTTTCCTTCTGTTTTTTCTTACCTTTGACCTGAATTAGATCCTGTCTATTAAGAGTGTCCACTTCCCGAAGAGTGGCCTCTATCTTAGATCTTTTGTACCCTTTTTTTGCAAATTGGTCCACTAAGATTTGACCCTGTTTTAAGAAATCCTCCCGATTAGTGCAATTTCTTTTTACTCTGACCATTTGACTTTTGGGTACTGAGTCCAGCCATCTGGAGTGATGGCTGCTTTCCACGGGAATTAAAGAATTGGCATCCGTGGGTTTCCTAAAAAGGTCAGTAACTACCCTTCCTTCCTTTATGGAAATTCTCAAATCTAAGAAGTCCACGGATTCTTTGCTTACGTTGAAGGTGAGTTTTACACCCCAATTGTTGTTATTTAGGTAGGAACAGAATACCTCCAGGGATGGTCTATCTCCCCTCCAGAACATGACCACGTCGTCGATGTACCTTTGGTACAAGACTAGGTGTTCCATAAATTCCGGATGGGTATAGACATGTTGTTCCTCCCAGTGGGCCATGAAGACATTCGCGTATGGAGGCGCGAACTTAGTCCCCATGGCCCTACCGGTCCGCTGGAGGTAAAACTGTCCATCAAACCAAAAAAAAGTTATTCCGTAAAATGAAAGCAATGCTGTCCAGGATAAAGTTCCTCCTATTTTCGGGTGTTTCCACCCTGTCCAGCATCCACTTCACTGCCTCCAATCCCCTACTGTGGTCGATCACGGTGTATAACGAACTTACGTTATGAGGGAAAAAGGTGGAACGTTTTTTAAAAATTTTCTTATCACTACCTTCATCCTGTTCCTCCCCCTGTTCTTGTAGGTTCTGTTTCTCTGATTTGTCCAATTCTTGACGTTTAAAAAATTTCTTGAGAGTTAATTTACGGAGAAATCTCTGTAAGTCCACAAAAAGGTTAAAATCGTGGACCCTCCTGGTTGGAGCGAATTTCTGGCCCCTCCCCAGGATGGACTTCTCCTCATCGGTGAGTTGGTACTCGCTAAGATTAAAAATCTTGACCGTCTCTCTCTCCCTAGTTCTTTTATCTCTCTTTTTGTTTCAAAGATGAATTTCTTTTGTTCCCTTCTCAGGGTCTTCTTTCTGTTCTTACCCCCTCTTTTGCCCCTCCTGTTCTTATCTCGAGGGGCTTCTACCCCAAAAAATGGGGGAACGGTCTCCCACTATTCCTTTCCCATCTAACATCATGACCATGACCACTTGGTTCATTCTGTATAAGGTCATGGCGTGGGTACCGAGAATCTTGGAACCCCCAAGGGATTGGAGGGTAACCTTGAAAATCCATATAGGGGGCTCGTTCCCTACTAAATTCCCTTCTCTCAATATCTTTTGAGGGGTACCTTACTCTACCTCCCCTCCTCTCTTCAAATCTTGGTGACCAATGTCTCCAGTGTGATATATAGGTACCATGATCCCTCCTGTTCCTAGATGGATACCTTCCTCTTCCCCCCCTGTCCTCAGACCTTAATGACCAGTGCCTCCGGGGTGACCTATACATACCACGGTCCCGACTGTGATAATTCGGGTTCTCCCGGTATTCTCTTCTTGGAGGTGATCTACCCCTGGATCTGCCTTTTCCCTTTGATTTTGACCTCCTAGGTGGTCCTCTGGATCCTGGTCCCCAGGGTGGGCCTCTGGATCTATCCTCTTGTGTGTGTCTACCCCTACTCCTCCCTCTGCTCCTACTTCTATTCCCATTCGGCGTGTATGATCCCCTTCTCCTAGCGTGCGGCTCTTGTTGTGTAGTAACATTATCCTGATTGATGTTATTGCTGTTAGTCTGGTTCCCTATTGGGGTATCCTGATTGATGTTATTACTGTTATTCTGGCTCCCTATTGGGGTATCCTCGACCCTCCCCACCTCTTGTGGTGTAGAATCAAGAGGGACATCCCCTTTTTTCTTCTCATTTAGTACCTCCTTTTTATTTTGTGTAGTTTGGCCCCCTTTTTTTCACCTCCTTTCTTCTTACCCCCTTTGTTATTCCCATTTTTAATATTCGAACCCTTCTTCTCCTGTGGGGCTGGTCCTCTGTCTCCATGTTCTTTATTCCTCTCTGAGGGGCCCCTTTTATCTTCAGAAATATCATACAACTCCTCCAAAACCTCCCTCCAATTGGGGGTGACCGTTCTATCCCTGGATTCTCGTGATTTATACTTTTTCTTGAGTCTTAGGTATTGGGTACCTGTATTGTAATCTACAGAGTCCCTTTTATACTTCTTAAATTTTTCCCCTGTGATTTCTCTCTCCCTCTTATTTACCCTCCTTTTGATTATCTCTTCCATCTCCTTATATTCCTCCAATTCTGAATAAGGGCTAATTAGGGATTCTAGTTCTTCTATTTCCCTGGATAGATTCCTAAGATCCTTCCCTCTCTCCCTGATGATGAAATCCATCAGCGAAAAAGAACATTGATCCAAAATCTTAAACCATGAATTAGTAAAATCCACGGAGTTTGCTTCAAACGCACAGACTTTTTTGATACGTAATCCTCTAGGGACAATCTTGTCCCTTCTATATCGCTCCAGGGTTACAGTCTCCCACCATATACGATTTTCCTTCTGTAGAATTTTCTCTAATCTATCCATCACACTTTCCAAATCCTCGTCTGAACAGTCCTCCTCCCCTCTAAACACCTGTTCCATCCTTGTTTTTCTTTCTTCCCTATGATGGAACATTTTTCGGATGCAGCAGGTAATATAGAATAGGCGAATGAACCAGTAGTCTGTGCACCAGACAACCCGACTAAATGAAACAAATAAAGAAGGTACTATAAACCCGCGCTTCCCCCTGCTGCGGACGACCGACACTTGGGGTGTGCACCCAAAATCACCCCCTGTGTTACGCCCACCCAAGGTAGGTAAACCTGATACAAACAATAAAATTAGTGACAGTCTGGGTCCGAATTAGTGACAGTCTGAGTCCGCGGTGGCAACAGAATAAATGTTAAGATATATGATGTTAAAAAACTTATCTAATACATAATACCTCTAGAAGAATCCAGTCCGCAATTTCAAAAGTTCTTTATATCAATCTCAGTCCTTATAGTGTCCTTACGACAAAGTATGGATTGGGAAGAGTGATTGTTCTCCACTTAAATCCTCTTACTCCTCTGTCCAGTAGTAGGGTATCTATAGATCACTCATTATTAATTCCATTTCCTTACAGTTATGCACTTATATTATAATATATAAATATTAGGTTTAGTATAACTTTTTCACATTCTCACGGAGGTATCAGTAAGGTCACATCTTGGATATGGGTTTCAGATGTGGAGGGAATAACCGCGTTTACCTTACTACTACGGAAACCTTGTCCGTAGCTAGTTTTCTCCCCAGACACTAATCGAAGGTAGAAGCTGGGAACTGCAGTTTAAAAGTGATACATTTACACAGAAACAGTTTTATCCGAGCAGGAAGGATGAAAATAGTTGAGGGAAACGGGACCAATTAGGATGGATTTTATTTCCAAGTGTCGGTCGTCCGCAGCAGGGGGAAGCACGGGTTTATAGTACCTTCTTTATTTGTTTAAAAAGTCCTTGTTGAATAATTAATAAGGTATTTACATAAACATAGGTACTGCTATTAAACATAATGGGCCAGATCCAAAACTATGTTCGCGAGCGATTTTACGCTAGCCGCTGACGTAAATTCGCCCATTAGTATTTACTGCAAATGCGCGCGGCAGATGTTACGCCACGTAAATCTGAACGTACATACCAGCCACGTATCAACAGCGTAACTACGAACGAAGGGGCGTGACAGTCATTCAACACCTATAATTATGCTTTGGAGGCGGGGTGAGGCATTTAAATCATAAAGGATGGGCGTGCTTAGGCACTTATGTACGTGAAGCCTTTAAGTACGTCAGTAGTTACGCATTGTAAAGTTAAAGTACGGTTTGGCAAGTGTAAAACGGGTCTAGGGGAGTGCATAGAAAATACGCTACATGATGAAATGTAATAAGCACTTAGGTCTGGATCTACCCCAATGTGATATCAACAGACTGAAAGAACTCATGACAGATTCATAGGTGTTACTGATATACATATCGTGCAAATACCGGACAGCAAATCCTCTTGGTATTTAATAAAGGGAAAAACAGTCCCATTTATAAAAAGTGCCACTGGTGGGAAGTGCTAATAGAAGATAAAATATGTTAAAAGATACTTCCTGTTGTTCCTTTGGGCACATATTGTGTACAACAAGATACCATGAACAAAGGGTGGGGGCTGATTGGTTATAAGTTAGCATAGTGTTAGGCTCCTTAAGCCGTTTGGTTGCTTTTAGTGTATATAGCTAAAGTGTATTAGTTTAATTGTGCTTAGAATTCAAAGTTACATCAAAGGAAAACAGAGGGAAACACCATGTTACCCATCTCTGCATCTAAAGGACTTCTTGCCATCAAACTTGTGACTCTGCACCTGAAAAACCTGCTGGGTGCTCTTTCGGGATCTCCCTGCATGAACATTGCAACAAGATAAGACTCTGCTTGATACTTTTAGAGACTGCTTCTTGCTCAGCAAACCTTGGACTGCACAATTCCAGTGCCATTTATAACCATGCTTTATAATGTCTGCACTATTCCCCTTTAATCTGCAATTCTTTCTTCTAAAGCTACACAATTACAGCCCCCAAGCATTTAGTAATTAACATACATTTCAACTACATACAATTTGACAACCAACAATGTTTACCGCCTATTCACATCAGAAAATCCTTTAATCTCCCACCTTCCTATCCCTCATTCTATATTGCATCAACTCTGCTCTACGCTCCACTAATTAACACACATGAACTCTCCTACTTATATGTTTGTTTCCAATTTCCAAAAAAACCTCACCACAATAACACAACCCCTAGATCAGTGTTTCCCAACCCTGGTCCTCAGGAACCACTAACAGTGCATGATTGCCAGGTCTCCTTGCTGGAACACAGGTGTGTTTGTTACTGACTGACACATTTTTTTAAGTTCCATAGGAGGTAATCATTTTATCACTTGTTCTGGGCAAAGGCCTGGAAAACATGGACTGTTAGTGATCCCTGAGGACCAGGGTTGGGAAAAACTGCCCTACATCATATAATCTTCTTCTATATCTCTCTTCTTCAACTGATGACATATGTCCAAATTCAGGGCCTCCACACCTTTCACATACAAATCAATCACATTCAACACATTACAGAAACCCAGACAAACTCGAACACATCACCTGTCACACATCACTCTCAAAGGGCCTGATCCAGAACTACGCCCACCGTACTAGCTACGGCGGGCGTAAGCATAAGATCGGCTGTAAAGCTGATCTGCGCATGCGCCGGGCAGATGTTGCCCGGCGTAGCTACGGCAATGCCCGATCAACGATCGGGCATCCATAGCAACAGCGTAGTGACGCTGGAGGGGGCTCCCCCCAGCGTTACTACGTTAAGGTTAGTGAAGGTGGGCGGGGGGTTAGTTTAATGAGGGAGGGAGGGAGGGCTTAGCGTTACAACGCTCCTGTGCGAGCGTAGCGAGCGTATTTTCCATTGCTTACGCCGGCTGAAGTTAGGGTAGCCTTCAGCCGGCGTAAGCAAGGGAAAATACGGCCGCACAGGGGGAGTGTCGGGGAGAGTAGACGCTGATACGCTGTGCTTTAGTAAGCACAGCGCATCGGCGTAGTTCTAGATCAGGCCCAAAATCCCTAAAATGTGCACTATGGAATGCTCGCTCTGTCTGCAATAAACTAACCTCTATTCACGAGCTCTTCCTCTCTACCAACCTCAACCTTCTTGCAATAACTGAAACATGGCTCACTGACACTGACACTGTCTCACCTGCCACACTTTGAAGTACATACTGTTTGCATCTTCAAACCTCTCTCTCTGCATGTGGCTGAGATCTATCACCCACCCAACGCATCTTACTAACAATTTATACTACATTTCTAGGCTTAGCTCCCTCACCTCTTCTCTGACATACCAACAATTATTCTGGCTTTAACATTCCCATTAACAATCCTTCATCTGATTCCTCTAATCTCAGGCCTCATTTACTAAGGGGCGCTTTAATTCACCTCTGCAAATCGCCAGACATCGCCTGAGTTGAGGGCCGATATTGTGCATTAAATTGCTGCATTTACTATTGAGCGCTTTGGGCTGGCGAATATTAAGCTCAGAAGATGTTCGTCGATTATTTTAACGGCGATTTAAAGCGCCGGAGTTGACAGTGATTTAAATGGCAAATGGAATTTTCTTGCAAAATCGCTCGTGTTTACTCTAAACTCGCGAGACTTCACACACACTTCCTGATCAGTTCAAATGTATCACAACAGAGCACTCCCATGTTGTCAGTACACCCCACTCCAGTACAGAGAGGTGTTGGTACAAAGGGTTGGGGCGGTTAGGAAATCTTTGTGGAAACATCAATAATCATGTTGTTTTTCTATGTGCAATGTAATTTTTTGACGTGCAACTAATAATTCTGATTTAACCAAAAAAACAAATTTTCCCATTATGTTCTTGCTAAATAAATACTTTCTTGTTTTTCAACAAAATTTTCCTAGTATTCAATTATTTTATTAGGAGGTTTATGTTAAGAACATTGGGGTAGATCCAGAACTACGTGTGTGCGTACGTATAATCGCGGTGCGTATTTTCATACACGTAAGTTCGCTACACTCCCCACGGCACAGCCCTTGCACGGACGTATTTTGTCAAATTACGCGACCCAAACCCTACCTTAACTTTTCCTAACGTAACAGCATACGTCCGGTAACGGACGTACTGACTACGCGAACGTACGCAGCTTAGCACGCCCATACTGTACACTTTAAATACCACCCCCTCCTACTTCACGTAAAATGCACGTATTGTTTACTAACGTAAATTTGGCACGCCCACACGTAAGTATTTACGTTTGAAATACGTGAATCACCCATACGTTCAAAAAATGGGCGGGGGGAGGCAGGGAGATGAGGGAAAGTGGGCGCGGGCAGACACTTAGGATCTCAAATAACCGCTACTACTTCCCTTAAGATCTCAAATGACAGCGCAGAGTTAGGGTTAGTCAACGGTGGTCTAACTTTAAGATCCGCCGCTGTTTGCAAGGGGAGTGACTGTTTATGCAGTGGGCTGTAACCTGCTAAGATCTTAACTTAGATGCGTATATTTGCGATCTTTTCGCAATCACATCTCTGAATCAGCCCCTCAGAGACTAAAAATAGAAGAGGAAAGTTACTCATAGGCAAAACCATGTTGATTTCAGGGGAGTCATATTTCATCTGTTGCAAACAGTATAAGAGATGAGAGGTGATGTTTCCTAACATAAGTCTAAATAACAGTGTGATAGTAACGCTGGTCAGTATCTGTGTGCAGTGAGCAATTCAAAGATATATCCCTCCATGCAAAGAATACAATTAATTTGACTCCCCCTGCAATCAACATGGTTTAGCTCAGGAGTAACTAAGTTCAAACACTTACTTCAGTCTGGATCCAGCCCATTGATGTTTATATAGGTTTTTAAATAATCTCTAATGTAACAATTATGATATGAAAGAACATTGATGAAGACTGTCACATATCTCACACATATGTATGGTAGACACAAATAGCCCTTACTTGAAAAAGAAATCAACACCACTTCATCCCTGGTCTGCCTCCCATCCACTGTATTAGGCAACACATCCAATGGCATGGAGATCCCCGTGTGCTCACTGTCTGCTTCAATTTGTTCTGGCAAAGGTTGGCTTAAAGCCAGATTATGTAGCAGACAGCAAGCCAGCACGTTATCGGACACCTTTGCAGGTGAATATAGAAGCACACCACTAGATTTATCAAGGCATCTGAACCTTGTTTTCAACAGGCCAAATGTACGTTCTCGCATTCCTCTGGTGGCTATATGTGCTGCATTATATCTTTTAGACCGCATATACGCAATCTACGTATCAAAACGATACGCTGATTACGTACAATAGCTACTACGCATGCGCAGTAGCTACTGTTTATTGAACTACGTCCGTCTATGGAAGACGGACGTAGTTCTGGATCCGGCCCATTAGTCCCAAAATAAATAAAAAAACTATTGGTATATAAATTAGAACAATATCATACATGCTAAACCTACCCAATAGGCATTGCTCCACTGATACATTTCTGATGTAGGGATGACTAACTCAGAATATAGGAGTCATGACATGACCCAGGAAAATCTGCACAAACTCATAATTTTCATGTTAGCATCACAGACCATCTCCACATTTAATGAGTGGTATAGGTACCTATTGATATATAAATGTGCAAGAGTTTTAGGTGGTCTCAGTGCAATACGTGTGCAATCTATGGCTCCAAGTACATTTGGAAAGCCAGATAGGCGATAAAAGCCTAACTTAAGGTCACGCCACATTTGCTCCTGGCTGGGAAAGCAGATATATGTACACGACAATTTAATCAGTGCCCTTGTAACACCTTGAAAAAGTCGCCTGTGAAATTTCAACCACTCTGGCAGTCACTGACTGGAATGACCCAGTGGCCAAGAAGTGGAGAACACACATTAATTTGTGTAGGCCAGACAAAGCATGAGAACGTGATGTTGGTGGGTCCAATTCCTGCCTTACCTCACCATAGACCCTCAGGAGGTTACTCCTGTTGTGGCAAAATAGTTGAATAACCTCCTGTTCAGACAGGGATTGGAAGTTTAAACAGACACCAAGCACACACACACATGACGTATAAGGCACTGCCTACGATGAACCAGGGATTGATGATGGTTGGTGTCCTTCTGCTCATGAGTTGTGGGGTTGGCCTGATTAAAGATAAACTGGCCATTAGGGAACTAGTTTGCATATTCAGCAGTGCAAAATCCATAGCTTGTAACACAGTCTAAAGAAGCAGCTGAATGATATTTCCTGACTATTCTCCCATCTGAGGTGGTTGAGGCCAATACAGTAGAACAATTTAAACATGCTTGGGATAAATATAAGGGTATCCTAAATTGTAACCCCAATTGAGGGTAAATAGGGTCTAGGGTCAGTATAGTTTTCAATAAACAAATGGTCAGACTAGATGGGCCATGTGGCTCTTATCTGCCGTCACTTTCTATGTTTCTATGTATGTTCTATGTTAAACACCGGCAATTTTGTTCACCACTCATCTCTGGCGATTTAATGGAGATTTTGCTTTAGTAAATCCGGAGACTTGAAAATCGCTGGCAAAGTACTGCAATCTCCGGCGAATTAATTCAAATTGCCCTTAGCAAATAAGGTCCCTCATCCCTTGGCCTCTCCCAGTGGATTGATTCTTTTACACATAAGGATGGCAACTGCATTGATTTTGTATTCTTTAAACTATGCTCAGTCTTTGATCTTACTAACTCTCCTCACCCTCTCTCAGACCATCACCTTATCACCTGCAAACTCTCCCCCACCTGCTCTACTCCTTTGCTGTCTAATTCTACAAGACCTTCTCACACCCATAGAAATCTTAATGCCATTAATATGGCTTATCAAATATTTGTGCAAATATGTGTAACGGACATTTCTGCGTTTTATATTACAGATAGACGGTATAGTCTGTTACTGGTTAATGGCAGTGTTGCTGAGGCATTTTCTTACCTTTGTTTCTGAGGCTCGCAAATTACCCCCTGCCTTTTATGCACCTGTTTGCATTTACCTATAAATTGATTGCGCAATTTCCATTTTGTTTTTGCCATTAATATTAACCAGCTCTCTCAATCTGTGCAACAACTTTTTTCTTCAGTTCCTAATTTCCACTCACACCTTAATGAAATCCTAGCAGCTGCCCTTTATTAAGTCGTTCCAGCTACCCATTATGTACCACAACAACTTAAAATCAGCCTTGGCACACTAAGGACACACACAACCTTAGAAAACTATCCCGCAGAGCAGAACATCGTTGGCGCACATCTCGTTCTCCCTATGAATTTTTAACTTACACCAACACTTATCACATTTATCGAAAATTCTCTGGACAATGCCAAACAATCCTTCTTTCAATCTCTTATCTCTACTCGGGCTTCAAACCCCAAGTACCTCTTTCAGACACATAACTCCCTACTAAGCCCTCCTGTACAAAATCCACTAACTTCTGTCTACAGTATGCCCAAGATCTTTCATTGTACTTTAAGGAGAATATTGACAAGATCAGACAGAATTTGTCCTCCTCCATCTCCTTATCAACTAACATCCAGCCCCTCTCCTCCACACTCTGGCACCATGTCCTCTTTTCAACTTACTAATGAAGAGGAAGTATCTGCCCT